>CM040118.1:388163889-388443665 GCA_022559845.1 Amorphophallus konjac | reverse complement strand
ATTGAGCTTTTATTAATTAAAATTGAATTAAAATGAATTAATGTTTGAATTTTGAAATATTTAAATTTTTATTAGAAAATAGAAACCTATAAAATTCGACTACCTTAGAAAAATCTGTAAAAATAGTAATTGGGTAAAAGATCATTTTTATAGCAATTTTTGTCTTCTGGACTTGACCCAAATTAATTACGTAACCTTGTCTAATTAGAGGTTTAATCCGCATTTGACTTTACCTAACCTTTACCTAATCGTAACTTAAAACGTGAAATTCGACCTTATTACTCAACCAAATGATCTGAAATCAAGGGCAAATGGAAGGCCACGAGGTAAGGAACATTTCCCTCAATCAATTTGAGGTAAACCTAGCCCTAAAACGTGCTGCCGACATAGCTTTGGTCGAGTCAAGGATTCGGCGCCGTTTCTAACACGTAACTTGCAGCGCCAAATACTCCCAACTCCGAAGGCTCCAGAAGCCCCATGACCTATAGAAATGTAGCTTTCGACTCTAGTTTCATTTGGTAGCTGGGTCAGCCGACGAGGAGTCCAGATCTGGGAGTATTCGTCGTTTTGGTGGAGGGTGTTGGTAGTTCGTCGTTCTTCATCTCCAGCCCTTTAATCCGTCGATTAAGGTAGGTACCCTTAACCAAATGAGACTTGTAAATATAGTATCTTGATCAGCTCGGACGAGATCTATCCAATGGGACTGAAAGCCCCAAATTTCTTTAGGTATCGTGGAGATATCGAGCTTTTTGTGAGCTGCTGTCAAGCTTGTTCTTCATTCTATTTGGCATTCTTTCTCCGATTTGAGGTAGGATCTAACAACCAAACTCAATTAACTTACATGATGTAATAGCATGTTGTTAGCTTTCATTTGACGAAGAAACCCCTAATTTTATTGAGCATGTTGAGAGTATTTTGCATCGAAGTAGGTGTATGTCTAGAACTTGATTTATTTTGTGACCCTTAGAGTAGAGCTTGATTACGGGTTGATTTCGAGTTAGATAACTTGATCCACATATAGCTTATAATACATGGTTGGATTCAGCATCAAGTTAGCTTTCTTTTGACACCAAAATCCCAAATTCCGTTGTGTATGTTGGGAGAATTTTTAGATTTAGTGGAAGTATGTAAGAATTAGGTCTTCTTGTGTTCTTCATAGAATAGGTTGTGATTAAATGGGTTTCTGATGAAATTCGTGCTTTAAAAACTCATGTATTATGACCCTCATATGTCTAGTAAGATTCCTATAGCATGGGGTTTTGATTTCAACTCAATTGGACCTCAAATGGGTAAGTTTACATGTTTTCCGGAGGCCCCGGCCTTTTCTGGGCTTGCAGGGGTCGACCCCAGGGGTCGACCCATGCCCCAGCAGCAAAGGCCAGCCCGAGGGTCGACCCCTGGGGTCGACCCATTCGGCCCAGCGCGAGGGTCGACCCATGGGTCGACCCATGCTGTGGATTTGAGGGGGTCGACCCCAGGGGTCGACCCATCCAGCTGACAGACCCCATTTTTCAGGGGTCGACCCCAGGGGTCGACCCATGTACCAGAAACCTAGTTTTCATCATTTTCGACCCGTGGATCGATCCGGATCATTAGGGGATCGACCTAATCAACTTAGACCAATTGAAAACTATACTTTTGAAGAACCAGTGACCCTGTTCTGAAACCTTATGATTTCAATTTACATTGTTCCTACTTGCAAATATATGTAAAAACATGTCCGTTTACCATCTTCATTTCGACTCATCCATTGGTTAAATAGAAACCCACATAATTAGTGGTTATGGTGGAATTAAATCTCGGTTAATGCATTCTTTTTCATTCCTGTACAAGCTTGTTCCTTTACCTTATCATCTTGAATCAGCTTTTGACATTTGTCTTTAATGTAAATGATAATGGATAATCTTTGACATTATTAACTGGTAATTAGGGATTAACATGTTGATTAGCTTGTTGGATAGCTGCTGTACTACAGTAGCGCAGCATGATTAACTCTTATTGTGATTGGTTTTCAATCTTCTTGATGATTGTGCTTACCTTGAAATTCTGAAATGAATCTCCTTCCTACTTGAAATTGTTATTGCTACATGGTTCAAACCTTGGAATTCTGGCCATAAATTGTGGAAGTCTAGATTCGTGGGATCTTTGATCCAAAGAAATCAATGCCTGGCAAACAATTAAGGGCTCGGTCTAGTCCTGGGAGGAGCGCCCGAACACTACGTGTACCCCCGGGAGGTGATTGACTAGGTGTGGCATTTGGCACCAGTACTATGACATGGGTTAAATCTAGGACTGGCCACTACTCTCTACTACTCTCTACTACTTTTCACTTTCCACTCTTCACTGTTCTATACTCTACTTGTTGTTACTTACTTGCTGTTACTTGGACGTGGAAATGAAACTACACACGTGCTTGACATGACTTGAATTATCTTGATATGGCCAACTCTTTATCGTTATCTCCTATAGTAAATTCTTGTCTTTGTTATTCCTCTTAAGTATTACCATTCTGTTCCTTTATATTTCTTGACCTTGCAAGATCTTTAAATTTTGTTTCATTATATCATCATTACTCTTTTATTGCATTATCCTTTGTAGCATGATATTTTGAAAATGTAATTAAACTGCTAATCACTTATACCTATCTGTTATTTCCTACTGAGCGTTAGCTCATAGTTGTTGTTTCCCCCTTTCCAGGCTTTTCAGGTGACGCGCTTACCGATGGGAAGGGCATGAGTGATGTTTTGAGTGTATCAGTTAGTTGTGTTTAGAGTGTGTTGTGCTTCAGTTATGTTATTGTGGTTTAGAGTTGTTATCCCAGTTGTATTGAGTTGATTTGAGGATTATGTACCAGTTATGTTTTGTTTAATGGTCAATAAGTTATTTCCATTTCTTAGCATTTGTATATATTTAGATTAGTTCTCTCTCTTTCCAGCTCGTTTCTAACTGTACGTCCCGATATTCCGCGTCGGGGCGTGACAGTTTAGTTGGTATCAGAGCCCTAGGTTTCATATTCCTAGGTTCCCTAAGTTTAGGTTTTCTTGCATTGCATCCCAATAATCGGTATATCAAAAGGTGTTGTCCGAACGTTAGGCTACGCCTATCGGGAAGGTCGCATACTTGCGCGAGTGGTCTTCGGACCGATTAGCTCCGCCAGGTACCGAGTTTTTGGTCGTGTTTAGGTGCATTAGACCTCTAACCTTGTTAAAGTCTAGAACCTGACCTGGTGAGATTGGGTAGAAACTTGGGTTAAGTTCGTTCCTTAATCGTGTTATTATCTATTTTATTGGACCTAAGTAATCTATTTCTCGTGTAGATGGCAGCCGATCGTGCTGAATGGAGGAACCTGCAGCGCACGGTTCAAGGCCTGACTCAGGCGTTACATCAGGTAGCTCAAGCTGAGCAGCGGGTCATGGCACCGGTGACTTATACCGGAACTTTCGAGGAATGAACCCGCCAAGATTTGCTGGTTCGACTAACCCCGACGAGGCCGAGCATTGGCTCAACGAAATGGGGAGAATTTTTGAAGTCATGCAATGCACCGACCAAGAGTGTGTCCTTCTTTCTACCTTCCAATTGGAGCGGGACGCGCGTACTTGGTGGGATTCCGTCAAGGCAAACTCTAGGCGATCAACAAGTCACATGGGAAGAGTTCGAGGAATTCTTCAACGACAAATATTTTTCCGATCGTGTACAAGAGAAGAAGGCGGCGGAGTTCGCGGCTCTAAAGCAGCGAAGCTTATCGGTGGCCGAATATGAAGCACAGTTCTCTCGGCTTTCGCGCTATGCTACTCACCTTATCTCCACAGAAAAGATGAAAGCTAAGCGATTTCTCAACGGGTTGAAGCTTCACTACATCAATCAACTGCGCCGATGGAGATCTCTACTTATTCTGAGATGGTGAGAAAGGCACAAGTTCTAGAAGATACCTTAGAAATGACGGAGAGGATCCGTGGGCAAGGCATGAAGAAGGAACAACCAACTCCTAGACCCGGATTTGGCACTAGCAAAAAGAGGCCCATGAGTGGGTCTAGTTCGTGGATCGGATCGGGAACGTGGAAAGGCAAGATGCCAAGAAATGAAGAGAAGAAACCTCGGCCCTATTGTTCCATTCAAGGGCAAGTGCAAGTATTGTGATCGTCCAGGTCACAAGATGGAGGAATGCTGGCGCAAGCTAGGTGCGTGTTTACGATGTGGGAGTAGGGAACACCGTATCCCTGACTGCCCTCTTCTATCGGAACAAGCTACACCGGCAAAACCTCAAGTTATCAAGAAGCCGCAAGGAAGGCTCCAAGCTTTACATGCGGATGAAACTGGGATTTCTGATGATGGCGGACTCGTCGAAGGTACCCTTACTATAATCGACAAGCCCGCATTTGTTCTCTTTGATACTGGTGCAACGCATTCTTTTATTTCTCAGAAATTTGCGAAGTCGTTATCTGTCGAACCTATTATGATGAATTCTCCATTAGTTATATCAACTCCTATTGGTTCTGGAGCGGCTATTCAATATTACTATCCTTCTAGTAAGGTTATTATTGATGAACGGAACTTTCCAGCCGACTTAGTTTGCATGGATATGAAGGATTATGATGTAATCCTTGGAGCAGATTGGTTGGCCAAGTATGAGGCCAGTGTTCACTGCAGTTCTAGCTCAGTGACTTTTACTGGACATTCTGGTTTATCTTTTACGGGGATCAAGCACCATAACCCCGTATCGCTCATCTCTTCTCTTCGAGCCGACAAGCTGATGAGGCGAGGTTGCGAGGCTTTTCTAGCCTTTGTCCATGCTACACCGAACAGCGAGTTGAGATAAAGGACACTCCTATTGTCCGAGAATTCTCCGAAGTCTTTCCGGAGGAACTACCAGGACTTCCGCCTGAGCGGAAGTTATCTTCTCCATTGATATTGTTCCTGGCGCGTCCCTATTTCTAGAGCTCCTTACCGTATGTCCCCTGCGGAGCTAAGGGAATTAAAGCAACAGCTGATGGAATTGCTCGAGAAGGGCTTTATTCGTCCGAGTACTTCACCTTGGGGAGCTCCTGTATTATTCGTCAGGAAAAAGGATGGTTCGATGAGATTATGCATCGATTATCGGCAACTGAACCAGCTAACTATCAAGAATAAATACCCATTGCCGAGGATCGACGAATTATTCGACCAGATAGCGGGAGCACATTATTTCTCTAAGATCGATCTTCGATCTGGATATCATCAGCTGAGGATTAAGGAAGATGATATTTATAAAACGGCTTTCCGCAGCAGGTATGGTCATTTTGAGTTTGTCGTTATGCCTTTTGGTCTAACGAATGCACCAGCAGCTTTCATGCAGTTAATGAATAATGCATTCCGGCCTTATCTTGATCAATGGGTCGTGGTATTCATTGACGACATACTAATTTATTCCAAGACTGAAGAAGAGCATGCCGAACATTTGAGATGGCATTGCAGATATTGAAAGATCATCAACTATATGCCAAATTCAGTAAATGTGATTTCTGGCTGCAAGAAGTGTCCTTCTTAGGACATATCATCACCAAAGAAGGTATTTCAGTTGATCCTTCGAAAGTGGAGGCAGTAAGGAACTGGATCAGCCTACTACAGTGACCGAAGTGAGAAGCTTCCTAGGCCTGGCAGGCTATTATCGGAGATTTATTCAAGACTTCTCCAAGATTGCGGTACCTCTCACTCGATTGACCCGCAAAGACAACAAGTTTGAATGGTCCGAGGAATGTCAGCAGAGCTTCCAAACATTGAAGGATTGCCTCACTACTGCACCCGTATTGGCTTTACCTTCTGGCGACGGTGGTTTCGTGGTCTATACCGATGCTTCTGGTATTGGCTTAGGCTGTGTACTCATGCAGCATGGTAAGGTGATTGCCTATTCTTCTAGGCAGCTGAAGAAGCATGAAGAGAATTACCCCGTTCATGACTTGGAACTTGCAGCAGTTGTATTCGCCTTAAAAATTTGGAGGCATTACTTGTATGGAGAAACATTCACAGTATTTTCAGATCATAAGAGTCTGAAGTATTTATTTTCTCAGAAAGAACTTAACATGAGGCAGAGAAGATGTTGGAGTACTTGAAGGACTTCGACTTCTCGATTGAATATCATCCCGGTAAAGGCAATGTGGTGGCAGATGCATTAAGCCGGAAGCCTGTGGCTAAATTATCAAGTCTCATGTTACAAGAGTGGAGGCTATTGGAACAGTTAGCTAGCCTGGATCTAAATGTTGATAATGATCGGGTTATAATTGCACAGATTCGACTTAAGCCCGAATTATTGATGGAGATCAAATCCTTGCAAGATAATGATCCCGAGCTGGTTGAGATCAAGGGAAGTTTGAGCAGCAGACCCGACTTCATGGTGGCTGACGATGGAAGATTGTTATTCCAGGGTAGAACTTGTGTACCTGATGAAGCTGAGTTAAAGAACAAGATTCTGGAGGAAGCACATAGATCCAAATACACTATTCATCCTGGAGGCACTAAAATGTTCAAGGATTTGAAAAGGTCCTTTTGGTGGCCAAATATGAAAAGGGAAATTGCAGATTTCGTGAGTAGATGTCTGGTTTGTCAACAAGTTAAGGCTGAACATTTCAGACCGGCAGGAAAGTTGAAACCACTCGACATACCCCAATGGAAGTGGGAAAGCATTGGCATGGATTTCATTATGGGTCTACCTAAGACTCGTGGTGGATTTGATGCGATATGGGTGATCGTCGATCGCTTGACAAAATCGGCTCATTTCTTACCCATTAAGTCCAAGTGGACAGTTGATGTATTGGCTGCTTTATATTTGAAGGAAGTGGTAAGGCTCCATGGTATACCTGTCAGCATTGTGTCTGATAGAGACCCGAGATTTACTTCACATTTCTGGAAGGGACTGCAAGAGTCTCTTGGTACTCGTCTGAATTTCAGTACTGCTTTTCATCCACAGACAGATGGACAGACTGAAAGAACCAACCAGATAGTGGAAGATATGCTGCGAGCTTGCATGATTGATTTCGGAGGCAGTTGGAGTAATCACTTGGCATTGATTGAATTCGCCTACAACAATAGTTACCAATCCAGCATACAAATGGCTCCATTTGAAGCTTTGTATGGAAGAAGCTGTCGTTCCCCGTTGTGTTGGGACGAGGTGGGCGAGAAGCAATGGCTTGGACCGGATCTTGTTTCAGAATCATCACAGAACATCCGTGTTATCCGAGACCGGTTACAAGTGGCTCAGTCAAGACAGAAGAGTTATGCCGACACAAGGAGAAGAGCATTAGAATTTCAAGTTGGCGAGCATGTGTTTCTGAAAGTCTCTCCTTCGAGAGGGATTCGAAGATTTGGCATTCATGGCAAGCTGAGTCCGAGGTATATTGGTCCATTCGAGATCCTAGATAGAGTGGGAGAAGTTGCTTACAGACTGGCATTACCGCCTCAGTTATCTGGCGTACACAATGTTTCCATGTGTCTATGTTACGGAAATATGTGTACGATCCCACTCACATCATTCAACATGTGGATTTGAGTTAAAGGAAGATTTGACTTATGAAGAAAGACCTATCAAGATTCTAGACCGGAAACAGCAGCAACTCCGGAATCGGTCTATACCGATGGTCAAGATTCAGTGGAGTCGGCGTGGAACCGAAGAAGCTACTTGGGAATCGGAAGATACTATGCGGAAGCGGTATCCCGACCTATTCTAGGTGATCTATCTTTTCCCTACTTTCCGTATATAGTGCAGTGAATTTGGAGGACCAAATTCTTTAAGTAGGGGAGGGTGTAATACCCCAATTATTTATTAAGTTTTATTGAGCTTTTATTAATTAAAAATTGAATTAAAATGAATTAATGTTTGAATCTCAAAATATTAATATTTAATTCATTAGAAAATAGAACCTATAAAATTCGACTACCTTAGACAAATCTGTAAAAATAGTAATTGGGTAAAAGATCATTTTTATAGCAATTTTGTCTTCTGGACTTGACCCAAATTAATTACGTAACCTTGTCTAATTAGAGGATTAATCCCGAATTTGACTTTTACCTAACCTTTACCTAATCGTAACTTAAAACGTGAAATTCGACCTTATTACTCAACCAAATGATCTGAAATCAAGGGCAAATGGAAGGCCACGAGGTAAGGAACATTTACCCTCAATCAATTTGAGGTAAACCTAGCCCTAAAACGTGCTGCCGACATAGCTGTGGTCGAGTCAAGGATTCCGGCGCCGTTTCTAACACGTAACTTGCAGCGCCAAATACTCCCAACTCCGAAGGCTCCAGAAGCCCCATGACCTATAGAAATGTAGCTCTTCAACTCTAGTTTCATTTGGTAGTTGGGTCAGCCGACGAGGAGTCCAGATCTGGGAGTATTCGTCGTTTTGGTGGAGGGTGTTGGTAGTTCATCGTTCTTCATCTCCAGCCCTTTAATCCGTCGATTAAGGTAGGTACCCTTAACCAAATGAGACTTGTAAATATAGTATCTTGATCAGCTCGTCAAGATCTATCCAATGGGACTGAAAGCCCCAAATTTCATTAGGTATCCGTGGAGATATCGAGCTTTTTGTGAGCTGCTGTCAAGCTTGTTCTTCATTCTAGGGTTTCGAATTCTTTATCTGATTTGAGGTAGGATCTAACAACCAAACTCTAATTAACTTACATGATGTAATCAGCATGTTGTTAGCTTTCATTTGACGAAGAAACCCCTAATTTTTATTGAGCATGTTGAGAGTATTTTGCATCGAAGTAGGTGTATGTCTAGAACTTGATTTATTTTGTGACCCTTAGAGTAGAGCTTGATTACGGGTTGATTTCGAGTTAGATAACTTGATCCACATATAGCTTATAATACATGGTTGGATTCAGCATCAAGTTAGCTTTCTTTTTACACCAAAATCCCCAAATTCCGTTGTGTATGTTGGGAGAATTTTTAGATTTAGTGGAAGTATGTCAAGAATTAGGTCTTCTTGTGTTCTTCATAGAATAGGTTGTGATTAAATGGGTTTCTGATGAAATTCGTGCTTTAAAACTCATGTATTATGACCCTCATATGTCTAGTAAGATTCTTATAGCATGGGGTTTTGATTTCAACTCAATTGGACCTCAAATGTCTAAGTTTACATGTTTTCCGGAGGCCCAGGCCTTTTCTGGGCTTGCAGGGGTCGACCCCAGGGGTCGACCCATGCCCCAGCAGCAAAGGCCAGCCCGTGGGTCGACCCCTGGGGTCGACCCATTCGGCCCAGCGTGAGGGTCTACCCAATGGGTCGACCCATGCTGCTGGATTTGAGGGGGTCGACCCCAGGGGTCGACCCATCCAGTAGACAGACCCCAATTTTTCAGGGGTCGACCCCATGGGTCGACCCATGTACCAGAAACCTAGTTTTCATCATTTTTCGACCCGTGGATCGATCCGGATCATTAGGGGATCGACCTAATCAACTTAGACCAATTGAAAACTATATTTTTGAAGAACCAGTGACCTAATCATGAGCCTTATGATTTTCAAATTGCATTGGTTCCTATGTTCTATCACGATGTAAAAGCATGTCATTCATCATCTTAATTGCAATGTATACAATGGTTAAATAGAAACCCACATAATTAGTGGTTAATGGTGTAATTAAATCTCTGTTAATGCATGCTTTTTCCTTCCTGTACAAGCTTGTTCCTTTACCTTATCATCTTGAATAAGTTTTTGGCAATTGTCTTAATGCAAATGATAATGGATAATCTTTGACATATTAACTTGATAATTAGGATTGATATGTTGATTAGCTTGTTGGGTAGCTGCTGTACTACAGTAGCGCAGCATGATTAACTCTTATTGTGATTTGGTTTTCAATCTTCTTGATGATTGTGCTTACCTTGAAATTCTGAAATGAATCTCCTTCCTACTTGAAATTGTTATTGCTACATGGTTCAAACCTTGAAATTTTGGCCATAAATTGTGGAAGTCTAGATTCGTGGGATCTTTGATCCAAAGAAATCAATGCCTGGTAAACAATTAAGGGCTTGGTCTAGTCCTGGGAGGAGTGCCCGAACACTACGTGTACCCCCGGGGAGGTGATTGACTAGGTGTGGCATTTGGCACCAGTACTATGACATGAGTTAAATCTAGGACTGGCCACTACTCTCTACTACTCTCCACTACTCTCCACTACTCTCCACTACTCTCTACTACTTTTCGCTTTCCACTCTTCACTGTTCTATACTCTACTGGTTGTTACTTACTTGCTGTTACTTGGACGTGGAAACAAAACTACATACGTGCTTGACATGACTTGAATTATCTTGATATGGCCAACTCTTTATCGTTATCTCCTGTAGTAAATTCTTGTCTTTGTTATTCCTCTTCAGCATTACCATTCTGTTCCTTTATATTTCTTGACCTTGCAAGATCTTTAAATTTTGTTTCATTATATCATCATTATTCTTTTATTGCATTATCCTTTGTAGCATGATATTTTGAAAATGTAATTAAACTGCTAATCACTTATACCTATCTGTTATTTCCTACTGAGCGTTAGCTCATAGTTGTTGTTTGCCCCCTTTCCAGGCTTTTCAGGTGATGCGCTTACCGATGGGGAAGGGCAGGAGTGATGTTTTGAGTGTATCAGTTAGTTGTGTTTAGAGTGTGTTGTGCTTCAGTTATGTTATTGTGGTTTAGAGTTGTTATCCCAGTTGTATTGAGTTGATTTGAGGATTATGTACCAGTTATGTTTTGTTTAATGGTCAATAAGTTATTTCCATTTTTTTGCATTTGTATATATTTAGATTAGTTCTCTCTCTTTCCAGCTCGTTTCTAACTGTACGTCCCGATATTCCGCGTCGGGGCGTGACTTTTTAGTTGGTATCAGAGCCCTAGGTTTCATATTCCTAGGTTCCCTAAGTTAGGTTTTCTTGCATTACATCCCAATAATCGGTATATCAAAAGGTGTTGTCCAAACGTTAGGCTACGCCTATCGGGAAGGTCGCATACTTGCGCGAGTGGTCTTCGGACCGATTAGCTCTGCCAGGTACCGAGTTTTTGGTCGTGTTTAGGTGCATTAGACCTCTAACCTTGTTAAAGTCTAGAACCTGACCTGGTGAGATTGGGTAGAAACTTGGGTTAAGTTCGTTCCTTAATCGTGTTATCATCTATTTTATTGGACCTAAGTAATCTATTTCTCGTGTAGATGGTAGCCGAACGTGCTGAATGGAGGAACCTGCAGCGCACAGTTCAAGGCCTGACTCAGGCGTTACATCAGGTAGCTCAAGCTGGAGCAGCAGGTCATGGCACCGGTGACTTATACCGGAACTTTCGAGGAATGAACCCGCCAAGATTTGCTGGTTCGACTAACCCTAACGAGGCCGAGCATTGGCTCAACGAAATGGGGAGAATTTTTGAAGTCATGCAATGCACCGACCAAGAGCGTGTCCTTCTTTCTACCTTCCAATTGGAGCGGGAGGCACGTACTTGGTGGGATTCCGTCAAGGCAACTCTAGGCGATCAACATGTCACATGGGAAGAGTTCGAGGAATTCTTCAATGACAAATATTTTTCCGATCGTGTACAAGAGAAGAAGGCGGCGGAGTTCGCGGCTCTAAAGCAGCGAAGCTTATCGGTGGCCTAATATGAAGCACAGTTCTCTCGGCTTTCGCACTATGCTACTCACCTTATCTCCACAGAAAAGATGAAAGCTAAGCGATTTCTCAACGGGTTGAAGCTTCACTACATCAATCAACTGGCGCCGATGGAGATCTCTACTTATTCTGAGATGGTGAGAAAGGCACAAGTTCTAGAAGATACCTTAGAAATGACGGAGAGGATCCGTGGGCAAGGCATGAAGAAGGAACAACCAACTCCTAGACCCGGATTTGGCACTAGCAAAAAGAGGCCCATGAGTGGGTCTAGTTTGTGGATCGGATCGGGAACGTGGAAAGGCAAGATGCCAAGAAATGAAGAGAAGAAACCCGGCCCTATTGTTCCATTCAAGGGCAAGTGCAAGTATTGTGATCATCCAGGTCACAAGATGGAGGAATGCTGGCGCAAGCTAGGTGCGTGTTTACGATGTGGGAGTAGGGAACACCGTATCCCTGACTGCCCTCTTCTATCGGAACAAGCTACACCGGTAAAACCTCAAGTTATCAAGAAGCCGCAAGGAAGGCTCCAAGCTTTACATGTGGATGAAACTAGGATTTCTGATGATGGTGGACTCGTCGAAGGTACCCTTACTATAATCGACAAGCCCGCATTTGTTCTCTTTGATACTAGTGCAACGCATTCTTTTATTTCTCGAAATTTGCGAAGTCGTTATCTGTCGAACCTATTATGATGAATTCTCCATTGGTTATATCAACTCCTATTGGTTCTAGAGCGGCTATTCAATATTACTATCCTTCTAGTAAGGTTATTATTGATGAACGGAACTTTCCAGCCGACATAGTTTGCATGGATATGAAGGATTATGATGTAATCCTTGGAGCAGATTGGTTGGCCAAGTATGAGGCCAGTGTTCACTGCAGTTCTAGCTCAGTGACTTTTACTGGACATTCTGGTTTATCTTTTACGGGGATCAAGCACCATAACCCCGTATCGCTCATCTCTTCTCTTCGAGCCGACAAGCTGATGAGGCGAGGTTGCGAGGCTTTTCTAGCCTTTGTCCATGCTACACCGGAACAGTGAGTTGAGATAAAGGACACTCCTATTGTCCGAGAATTCTCCGAAGTCTTTCCGGAGGAACTACCAGGACTTCCGCCTGAGCGGGAAGTTATCTTCTCCATTGATATTGTTCCTGGCGCGTCTCCTATTTCTAGAGCTCCTTACCGTATGTCCCCTGCGGAGCTAAGGGAATTAAAGCAACAGCTGATGGAATTGCTCGAGAAGGGTTTTATTCGTCCGAGTACTTCACCTTGGGGAGCTCCTGTATTATTCGTCAGGAAAAAGGATGGTTCGATGAGATTATGCATCGATTATCGGCAACTGAACCAGCTAACTATCAAGAATAAATACCCATTGCCGAGGATCGACGAATTATTCGACCAGATAGCGGGAGCACATTATTTCTCTAAGATCGATCTTCGATCTGGATATCATCAGCTGAGGATTAAGGAAGATGATATTTATAAAACGGCTTTCTGCAGTAGGTATGGTCATTTTGAGTTTGTCGTTACGTCTTTTGGTCTAATGAATGCACCAGCAGCTTTCATGCAGTTAATGAATAATGCATTCCGGCCTTATCTTGATCAATGGGTAGTGGTATTCATTGACGACATACTAATTTATTCCAAGACTGAAGAAGAGCATGCCGAACATTTGAGGATGGCATTGCAAATATTGAAAGATCATCAACTATATGTCAAATTCAGTAAATGTGATTTCTGGCTGCAAGAAGTGTCCTTCTTAGGACATATCATCACCAAAGAAGGTATTTCAGTTGATCCTTCAAAAGTGGAGGCAGTAAGGAACTGGGATCAGCCTACTACAGTGACCGAAGTGAGAAGCTTCCTAGGCCTGGCAGGCTATTATCGGAGATTTATTCAAGACTTCTCCAAGATTGCGGTACCTCTCACTCGATTGACCCGCAAAGACAACAAGTTTGAATGGTCCGAGGAATGTCAGCAGAGCTTTCAAACATTGAAGGATTGCCTCACTACTGCACCCGTATTGGCTTTACCTTCTAGCGACGGTGGTTACGTGGTCTATACCGATGCTTCTGGTATTGGCTTAGGCTATGTACTCATGCTGCATGGTAAGGTGATTGCCTATTCTTCTAGGCAGCTGAGGAAGCATGAAGAGAATTACCCAATTCATGACTTGGAACTTGCAGCAGTTGTATTCGCCTTAAAAATTTGGAGGCATTACTTGTATGGAGAAACATTCACAGTATTTTCAGATCATAAGAGTCTGAAGTATTTATTTTCTCAGAAAGAACTTAACATGAGACAGAGAAGATGGTTGGAGTACTTGAAGGACTTCGACTTCTCGATTGAATATCATCCCGGTAAAGGCAATGTGGTGGCAGATGCATTAAGCCGGAAGCCTGTGGCTAAATTATCAAGTCTCATGTTACAAGAGTGGAGGCTATTGGAACAGTTAGCTAGCCTGGATCTAAATGTTGATAATGATCGGGTTATAATTGCACAGATTCGACTTAAGCCCGAATTATTGATGGAGATCAAATCCTTGCAAGATAATGATCCCGAGCTGGTTGAGATCAAGGGAAGTTTGAGCAGCAGACCCGACTTCATGGTGGCTGACGATGGAAGATTGTTATTCCAGGGTAGAACTTGTGTACCTGATGAAGCTGAGTTAAAGAACAAGATTCTAGAGGAAGCACATAGATCCAAATACACTATTCATCCTGGAGGCATGAAAATGTTCAAGGATTTGAAAAGGTCATTTTGGTGGCCGAATATGAAAAGGGAAATTGCAGATTTCGTGAGTAGATGTCTGGTTTGTCAACAAGTTAAGGCTGAACATTTTAGACCGGCAGGAAAGTTGAAACCACTCGACATACCCCAATGGAAGTGGGAAAGCATTGGCATGAATTTCATTATGGGTCTACCTAAGACTCGTGGTGGATTTGATGCGATATGGGTGATCATCGATCGCTTGACAAAATCGGCTCATTTCTTACCCATTAAGTCCAAGTGGACAGTTGATGTATTGGCTGCTTTATATTTGAAGGAAGTGGTAAGGCTCCATGGTATACCTGTCAGCATTGTGTCTGATAGAGACCCGAGATTTACTTCACATTTCTGGAAGGGACTGCAAGAGTCTCTTGGTACTCGTCTGAATTTCAGTACTGCTTTTCATCCACAGACAGATGGACAGACTGAAAGAACCAACCAGATAGTGGAAGATATGCTGCGAGCTTGCATGATTGATTTCGGAGGCAGTTGGAGTAATCACTTGGCATTGATTGAATTCGCCTACAACAACAGTTACCAATCCAGCATACAAATGGCTCCATTTGAAGCTTTGTATGGAAGAAGCTGTCGTTCCCCGTTGTGTTGGGACGAGGTGGGCGAGAAGCAATGGCTTGGACCGGATCTTATTTCGGAGTCGTCACAGAATATCCGTATCATCCGAGACCGGTTACAAGTGGCACAATCAAGACATAAAAGCTATGCTGACAACCGGAGAAGGGCATTAGAGTTCCAAGTGGGTGAGCATGTATTCCTGAAGGTCTCTCCTACGAGAGGGATTCGTGGATTCGGCATTCGCGGCAAGCTAAGCCCGCGGTATATCGGTCCGTTCGAGATTCTGGATAGAGTGGGCGAGGTGGCTTATCGATTGGCGTTACTGCCTCAGTTGTCTGGCGTGCACAACGTCTTCCATATTTCTATGTTGCGGAAGTATGTGTACGACCCCACTCATGTTATTCATCATGTGGATTTCGAGCTGAAGGAGGATCTGACCTACGAGGAAAGACCGATAAAGATTCTGGACCAGAAGCAACATCAACTCCGGAATCGCTCTATATCGATGGTCAAGATTCAGTGGAGTCGGCGTGGGACCGAAGAGGCTACTTGGGAATCGGAAGATACTATGCGGAAGTGATATCCCGACCTATTCTAGGTGATCTATCTTTTCCCTACATTCCGTATATAGCGCAAGGAATTTGGAGGACCAAATTCTTTAAGTAGGGGAGGGTGTAATACCCCGATTATTTATTATTTTATTGAGCTTTTATTAATTAAAAATTAAATTAAAATGAATTAATGTTTGAATCTCGAAATATTAATATTTAATTCATTAGAAAATAGAACCTATAAAATTCGACTACCTTAGAAAAATCTGTAAAAATAGTAATTGGGTAAAAGATCATTTTTATAGCAATTTTATCTTCTGGACTTGACCCAAATTAATTACGTAACCTTGTCTAATTAGAGGATTAATCCTGAATTTGACTTTTACCTAACCTTTACCTAATCGTAACTTAAAACGTGAAATTCGACCTTATTACTCAACCAAATGATCTAAAATCAAGGGCAAATGGAAGGCCACGAGGTAAGGAACATTTACCCTCAATCAATTTGAGGTAAACCTAGCCCTAAAACGTGCTGCCGACATAGCTTTGGTCGAGTCAAGGATTCCGGCACCGTTTCTAACACGTAACTTGCAGCGCCAAATACTCCCAACTCCGAAGGCTCCAGAAGCCCCATGACCTATAGAAATGTAGCTTCTCGACTCTAGTTTCATTTGGTAGCTGGGTCAGCCGACGAGGAGTCCAGATCTGGGAGTATTCGTCGTTTTGGTGGAGGGTGTTGGTAGTTCGTCGTTCTTCATCTCCAGCCCTTTAATCCGTCGATTAAGGTAGGTACCCTTAACCAAATGAGACTTGTAAATATAGTATCTTGATCAGCTCGTTGAGATCTATCCAATGGGACTGAAATCCCCAAATTTCATTAGGTATCTGTGGAGATATCGAGCTTTTTGTGAGCTGCTGTCAAGCTTGTTCTTCATTCTAGGGTTTCGAATTCTTTCTCCGATTTGAGGTAGGATCTAACAACCAAACTCTAATTAACTTACATGATGTAATCAACATGTTGTTAGCTTTCATTTGACGAGGAAACCCCTAATTTTTATTGAGCATGTTGAGAGTATTTTGCATCGAAGTAGGTGTATGTCTAGAACTTGATTTATTTTGTGACCCTTAGAGTAGAGCTTGATTACGGGTTGATTTCGAGTTAGATAACTTGATCCACATATAGCTTATAATACATGGTTGGATTCAGCATCAAGTTAGCTTTCTTTTTACACCAAAATCCCCAAATTCCGTTGTGTATGTTGGGAGAATTTTTAGATTTAGTGGAAGTATGTCAAGAATTAGGTCTTCTTGTGTTCTTCATAGAATAGGTTGTGATTAAATGGGTTTCTGATGAAATTCGTACTTTAAAACTCATGTATTATGACCCTCATATGTCTAGTAAGATTCCTATGGCATGGGGTTTTGATTTCAACTCAATTGGACCTCAAATGGGTAAGTTTACATGTTTTCCGGAGGCCCCGGCCTTTTCTGGGCTTGCAGGGGTCGACCCCAGGGGTCGACCCATGCCCCAGCAGCAAAGGCCAGCCCGTGGGTCGACCCCTGGGGTCGACCCATTCGGCCCAGCGTGAGGGTCGACCCAATGGGTCGACCCATGCTGCTGGATTTGAGGGGGTCGACCCCAGGGGTCGACCCATCCAGTAGACAGACCCCAATTTTTCAGGGGTCGACCCCAGGGGTCGACCCATGTACCAGAAACCTAGTTTTCATCATTTTTCGACCCGTGGATCGATCCAGATCATTAGGGGATTGACCTAATCAACTTAGACCAATTGAAAACTATATTTTTGAAGAACCAGTGACCTAATCATGAGCCTTATGATTTTCAAATTGCGTTGGTTCCTATGTTCTATCACGATGTAAAAGCATGTCATTCATCATCTTAATTGCAATGTATACAATGGTTAAATAGAAATCCACATAATTAGTGGTTAATGGTGTAATTAAATCTCTGTTAATGCATGCTTTTTCCTTCCTGTACAAGCTTGTTCCTTTACCTTATCATCTTGAATAAGTTTTTGGCAATTGTCTTAATGCAAATGATAATGGATAATCTTTGACATATTAACTTGATAGTTAGGATTAATATGTTGATTAGCTTGTTGGGTAGCTGCTGTACTACAGTAGCGTAACATGATTAACTCTTATTGTGATTTGGTTTTCAATCTTCTTGATGATTGTGCTTACCTTGAAATTCTGAAATGAATCTCCTTCCTACTTGAAATTGTTATTGCTACATGGTTCAAACATTGGAATTCTGGTCATAAATTGTGGAAGTCTAGATTCGTGGGATCTTTGATCCAAAGAAATCAATACCTGGCAGACAATTAAGGGCTTGGTCTAGTCCCGGGAGGAGCGCCCGAACACTACGTGTACCCCCCGGGAGGTGATTGACTAGGTGTGGCATTTGGCACCAGTACTATGACATGAGTTAAATCTAGGACTGGCCACTACTCTCTACTACTCTCCTCTACTCTCCACTACTCTCTACTACTTTTCGCTTTCCACTCTTCACTGTTCTATACTCTACTGGTTGTTACTTACTTGCTGTTACTTGGACGTGGAAACGAAACTACATACGTGCTTGACATGACTTGAATTATCTTGATATGGCCAACTCTGTATCGTTATCTCCTGTAGTAAATTCTTGTCTTTGTTATTCCTCTTCAGTATTACCGTTCTGTTCCTTTATATTTCTTGACCTTGCAAGATCTTTAAATTTTGTTTCATTATATCATCATTATTCTTTTATTGCATTATCCTTTGTAGCATGATATTTTGAAAATGTAATTAAACTGCTAATCACTTATACCTATCTGTTATTTCCTACTGAGCGTTAGCTCATAGTTGTTGTTTCCCCCTTTCCAGGCTTTTCAGGTGACGCGCTTACCGATGGGGAAGGGCAGGAGTGATGTTTTGAGTGTATCAGTTAGTTGTGTTTAGAGTGTGTTGTGCTTCAGTTATGTTATTACGGTTTAGAGTTGTTATCCCTGTTGTATTGAGTTGATTTGAGGATTATGTACCAGTTATGTTTTGTTTAATGGTGAATAAGTTATTTCCATTTTTTTACATTTGTATATATTTAGATTAGTTCTCTCTCTTTCCAGCTCGTTTCTAACTGTACATCCCGATATTCCGCGTCGGGGCGTGACATCAGTGCACATCTGTTATAATGCAGAATAAAGTCGATGCATATTGATATATGCATAGACTCAGGTTGGTGCACATTTGTATCGCGCATAACCAAAGTCGGTGCATGCATTGTCTTATGCATGTAAGAAATCAGTGCATTGTTTGCCTTACGTCTATAGAGGTCAGTGCATCTTTCTACTGTGATATACAAAGTCAGTGCATCTTTGTCTTTCTATGCATATTAGGTCTGTGCATATTCTGATCGGCCAACATATAGGTCTGACCATATTCCTGCTCCTTCATAAAAGGTCGATGCACACTTAGATGGTCTGCTTGCTTAGGGTCAGTACACACTTAGTTGTTCAGCATGTAACGTCAGTGCACATTACTGTGTTGCATACATAGAGTCGATGCTAGCAGCATTCCCCTTGGATTAAAAGCTAATATTGTCTTCTATTTGCTAGGTCAGTTATATGGTCGAATATATGATGGGTATACTGACAACCTGCGAACTTGACTCACGAGGAAGTCAAAGTACCACGTTAATAGCACGTGATCCAAGGCAAGGTTCAAAAGGAGATTCAGCCACGTGGAACTGTGCTCCTTCAGATCTTTACATGTGGATCTCCAGCGAAGCGCTCGTCTCAAGATTCCCTGGGCGGGAAACGTGCTTTCCACGCGCCCTCTTCTCGCAGAGGCTATAAAAGGGAACCAGATCTTTCTGATCGGCGTGAATGACAGAGAACATACAGTGAGAAAAAGATTTCCAGAGCAAGTGAGCGAGAACTGAAGAAACTGGCAGAGCAAGCGTAAGAAGCTGAGATGAAGAAGTCTTCGAAGCAGAAGAGAGTCAAAAGCTGAGAGGAGAAGCTGGAAGGAGAGCAGAGTATCATAAGTTTGAGATTGTTAGGAGTCGAAGAGAATCGATATCTGTAATTGACTCGTGGATCCAATCCAGAGTCAATCTACTTCTTGAGAGTGATTTTGTTGTCTCGTTTATTTCTTTTATTTTCATTTCTGAAATCTGTCATGCTGTAAGTCAGCGGGCGAGGTTGAGTCCTCGGACAGCTAAGCTGTAAAGCTCAACGGTAGCAAGCTGTGGGGCTCAGTGGTCTGGGAGTATTTCTCTAAAGTTGTGGATCAGCGGTGTGTAGGGACTTAATCCCTGAAGCTGTGGATCGGTGGATCGAAGCTGTGAATCAGCAGTAAGCCACACTTGGTCTAAGTGTGGGGTGGATGTAGGTGAAAACCGAACCACCTAAAATCTCTAGTGTTCTGTGTGATTGACTGTGCGCCTTTCATTCTAGTTCATTTCTCGCTTATATGAATGCATATGATTGCCAATTTGAAGTTAGCTCTGTCTGGCCATTTATTGCTTGATCTGCTTGCTTAGGTGGTATTACTTCCTCTCCATGTCTGCTACTGTCTAAATCTGATTATAGATTTCTATATCTGTGATTAGTGCATCTGATAGTTTCGTAGCAGAACCTTTAAATTCCGCAGTTTATTTTGATTCATATTTTTAAGGGGTTGATCTATTCACCCCCCTCTAGATCTTAGCGTCCATCCGTCTCAACACGTGGTATTAGAGCCTAACTCTCCCTTAGGTCGCTGAGGGCCACTCAACCAGCAAGCCACCATTCTTTAATGATAGCAATTATGCCTACTGGAAGAATAGGATGCAGGTTTTTCTTCGTGCTAAGGATTATGAGATCTGGAAGGTTGTTAGCAAGGGACCATTTGATTTACCTTTAGATGAAGAATTCTGGACTAAGGAGCATATCCGAAAGTCCACTTTGAATTGTGATGCCATTAATGCTATACAATGTGTACTCCATCCCACTGAATTCTCTAGAGTTTCCTCCTATACCACCGCTAAGGAGATGTGGGACAAGTTAGAGATCAGCTATGAAGGCACGTCTCAGGTTAGAGAGACTAAGGCAAATATGTTAGTCTCTGAGTATGAGGCTTTCAGAATGAAGCCTGAAGAGTCCATATCAGAGATGTATGCACGATTGAATGTGATTACAAATAGTTTGAGAAGTCTAGGGAAGACCTACAATGAATATGAGCTTGTTAGAAAAATTCTAAGATCCTTGACACCCATTTGGCATACTAAAGCCACTGTCGTGGAGGAGTCTAGGAACCTAGCTACAACCACTGTAGATGAGCTCATCGGTTCTCTCATGACATATGAGTTGAACCTTAAGAAGGTTGATGAATTTGAGAAGAGAAGAAAACCCTTAGCTCTTAAAGTCAATTCTAGCAAAGGGTCATCCAGTGAGTGCAACTGTACTAGCTCTGAGGAAGATCAGGATGAGTTTTCTATGATCACCAGGAAGTTCAAGAAATTCCTAAGGAAAGAAGGGAAAGGGCTAAGAAAAAAATACTTCTCAGGAAAAAGACAGTCCAAAAACAAACATGAACCCGCCAAGAAAACTGATGCCATTGTTTGCTACAATTGCAGGAAAGCAGGACATCTCAAGGCGGACTGCCCAGAGCTCAAGGACAAGCATCCCAGGTGGAAGAACAAAAAGGAAAAAGCTATGGTTAGCATCTGGAGCGATAAAGAAGAAGGAAGTCAGAGCAGCTCCTCTGACAGTGAGACAGAAGACAGGATTTGCTTGATGGCAAAAAGTGATGATGAGGTAATTTCTCCTTTTGACAATTTTACACAGAATGAATGGGAGGATGCTTATGCTAAAATTTTAGAAAAATATGAAGACATGCGTAGGGAGAACATATATTTAAAAAGGAAAATGAATTCATTAGCTAATGATACTTCTATGTCTGATAAAATTGCTTGTCTACAAACTGAAAATTTAGAACTGAAAAACTCCCTAAATTAAGCTGAATGTAGTAAAAGCATGTTAGATGATTTAAAAAAGGAAAATGAGAACTTGCATAACATTATTGATGAACTTAAAATGAAAATTCATACTTTTTAGGAAGAAACAAGAATTGCCACTGAAAAATATGATGCTATAAGTGGTGTAAATACTGAACTGAAAAAGATAATAGAAAATCTAGAAAAAGAAAACAAAGACAAATAAAACTCCCTTGAAGGCATGACACAAGGTGCAGAAAATCTGAATGCCATCTTGGGAACAAAAGGAAATTTTAGAAAGGAAGGTTTGGGTTTCAACCCAACTAATAAGGAGAGGTTTGACATGAGAACTATCTCCTTTGTGGAAGAAAATGGGACATTCCAACCCCTGATAAACATGACTTCTGGAGAAAGTCAGAATAAGAACAAAATGAAATATATTGAGAAAATAAAACCCAATGCCAAAGATAAGGGCAAAGGGAAGGTGTCTAGGGAATCATGCTCATACACTCCCACACCTCAGACCAAGGGACATGCTAGATGTCAGACTTCTAGAGCTAGAGTCCAAGGAAGCCCCAAAATCAAAACAGACAAATCTCCACAGAATGGTCGAGGCACCTATCAATTTCCATCTACCTCTACTTCATCTTGGTATAAGTCCTCTAGGAATCAAGGGCCAAGTAGAAGAACCTCAGATCAAGGCTACTACAATACTGTTCCTACCTACCCTACATTTCACAGCACTTATTATCACAACTTTGGAAAGGGAGGTCAAGGTAGCTTCTACATGAGGCCAATGCAGAATCATTTTCAGAATTCATACTCTACTCAAAGGCATCAGCCTTATCCTTGGGATTCCTATAAGACTGGGGTCAATAATTTCAGAAGCCAGAACTCTTATAGCTTTATCAACTCCATGCCAAGTCAGTCCAAGATCTATAGTGCACCTACTGCTCCCAATGCCTATTGGACTAATCACTGGCAAAGAAACTTTCAGAATGACTTCAAAAATAAGAAACAAGCCACACCTAAGAAACAAGTTTCAAAGAATAATAGGGGGAAGAAAAGTGTAAGACCCCAGATAATTAATAAGGAATAAAATATTCCAAACGAATTAAAAAAAATAATTGATATATATGATTAGAGGTACTTAATAAACGTAAAACCATCCAAGAGAAATACATAAAATTGGGCCAAAAAGAAATAACGCCCTTCCTTAAGGCGCTAATTAAATAACGCTCTCTCTTAAGGCGTTGGTTATATAAATAACGCCCTGATCATGGGCGCTAATTCATACCCAGAAAAATATAGAAATTTAGCGCCAAAATATGGAAAATGTAAAAGATGACCCTAGTTAAGGCGTCATTTTATAAAAACACGCCCTCTGGTGAGGGCACTACTTGATAAAAAGACGCTCTTGTCTCAGACGTCTCTTTCCCCCAGAGTTAAATTAAGGCATGCTCGTTCCCTGCATGGCCTGTGTTAGGGTTCTCCGATGCAAATGGGAGCAGGCGGCTGCTATCTTGGAAGGGGTGAGGTCCATGCATAGTAGGTTTAAAACCTTACCAATCTTGATCAAAAATCCCTTCCGTATCTGAGCATTTTAATCCCCCAGAACCCACACAACCCTATAAAACTACGTCTCCGTCGATCGTAGCAACGTTACTGCTGCATCGACGCCATCCTGCTGCTGCGAATGCAAGTGAGGAAGGCTTCTTCCTCTTCTTCCTGTTGACTGCAACGTGAAGGGGAGCTCCCTCTTCTTCATTCTTCTTCCCGCTGACGAACGTGTGAAGGCGTTCCTCTGCTTCCCCCGTCATCCTGCTGAGGCCTGCACTAGACCACCGGCATTCATCGTCATCATTTTCTTCCTCATGTGAACCATGAAGTGCATTCTTCATCCTGCTGTTGTTTGAGACAGACCATCGTAAAAGTTTCAGACCTTCATCCTGTTCACCAGATCATCCACAGAGGTAGGTTATCTCAAGTCTCGTAGCCCAAACAAGCATAAATCATGATCATATTGTAGGTTTTCTCAAGAAACGAAGCCCAAACTAGCATAGATTATGTAATAATATCATCCATGATGTCATGCATATAGTCTTATTGCGTTTTCAAAGGTTTTGTAAGATTTTAAAATAAGCGACCCTGCCAAGGGCGCTAATTTAAAAGAAGCGACCCAGCCCAGGGCGCTAATTCAAGATCTGACGCCCTCCCCAGGAGTCGTCAATTCTTTGAAATTATTAAATACTCATGTTTAAAAATTTTATATCTATAAAACCATGAATCCAATCTAATGCATGATTATACCCCTTGAATCCTGCTATTTTTCCTATCCTGACCAGGTAACTTGTTGTCCCAAAATTGTATTATCTAGAAATTTTTCACTGCTTGAATTAACGACCTGATACAGGCCGTCTATTATAGAACTGACGCCCCAGCAAAGGGCGCTAATTTAAAAGTAACGCCCCTGTCCAAGGCGTGTTTTTGTTAAAATTCCAGAATATAGAAATTCCTGCAAAATAGAATTATATAATGGACAATCCCTGTATAAGTCGTCAAATTATAAATAAACGCCCCTGTAAAAGGCGTTAATTTGATAAGTAATGACTTATATTAAGTCGCTAATTTCCTGTGTAATTATTTCATACTGCTTTCTGTGAACCGAGGGTTTTCTATATCTATATATATATATCGGCACTATGTTCCATTCCGTGAATATAGTCCCATGTTTCACGATGGTTATCGCATTACCCCTCAATTCTCGGTGACCTACAAGCTCTCCATTAGACATTCCGTTCCTTTGGACTAGCAAGTTAGTCATAGAGACCTCCGTAAGACTCCTCGAGCCTTGGATTCCCTCAAGGCCGACTGAGCAGGTTGTACCATAAAAACCCTTACACTATTTTGCCATGTCACTCTTTAGAAATATGGTATACCGGCCCTCATGATATGCTATGTGGATATCATGAGTATATTCTTAATGGAATGTGGACATCATATCATTGATATGCTGTTCTTGTGGACCTCAATTCTATATCAAATGGGTGACCATCCATGTATATGGATACCTATTTGTTATGGTACCCATTTGGGGAACTAA
Organism: Amorphophallus konjac; assembly: GCA_022559845.1. Classification (NCBI taxonomy): domain Eukaryota; kingdom Viridiplantae; phylum Streptophyta; class Magnoliopsida; order Alismatales; family Araceae; genus Amorphophallus; species Amorphophallus konjac. The sequence goes on along the minus strand of CM040118.1, from coordinate 388,419,076 downwards.
ATCTACCCAGTTTTATCGACACTCATGATTATACCGTCATTATCGATTTTTGAACTCTAAAAGCTATTTCCTTGAATTCCGTGGAACATATCCACAAATCTATCTTGATATCTTACATGAGTTTGTTCTTGGAATTCCATGGCTATACATAAAGTGGTTGTCTAGATATTACATGTAACAATGTCAGCGCATATAGGGCCCGATCTGGTCTTGGGAGGAGCACCCAAAAGTACTTGTGTCCATGGGAGTCATATTAATCACAGTGTGACATTGCACCGAAGTACTTGCTTGAATCTATGACATCTCCACTATATCTCTATCTCTCTCTCGCGTGCTTGACTTGATTGACTTGACATGACTTGCGTGGCCCGGAATGGGCAAAGTACTTGCTTGTTAATAGCCATTATTTCACGGCATGAAAGACTTTGTTGATATACTTGGTACTCATTCAAATACTTGAATACTTGAAATTCCCTATTTTGGATCAACAGCATATGTTATTTCCTCTCGTTATCCTGTTCAATTCCATAACATTTTATTTTACATGTTTTACATATAGACTTGCATGTTCATTTGAAAAAGTTAAATACTTAAACCAATTGCTAGTTCTTGAGATATAATTCCTACTGAGCGTTCGCTCATCAAGTTCTTGTCCCCAAACTTTTCAGGTAATACGGACCATGACTCGGACTCGGATGGGCAGGAGCAAGAGTGACGAGCGTAGAATCTGCAAGCGTCGTGCTACTACCACTTATCGTGTCTTGTCGTCCTTAGTTTATTCTTAGGAGTCTTATCGTTGGATATGGTGTTATGTCAATGTGTTGTAATAGTTAAGGCTCAGGGGCCTGGTTCGTATTGTTAAGTCTTGGAGTATGTGACTTTACTTATGGGTTTGTTATTATCACTGGTATCAGTGTTTGATTTTGTTTCAAAAGCTCATCTTATTGCGTACTTTATTTTTGATGTCAAAATTCTACTTGCTCTGATTGACATGATAGATATAAACTCGTCGCGTTCTCCCGGGTTCCTTCCGCGCTCGGGACGTGACAGTTTTTGTGGTATCAGACCCTAGGATTTCAAGTCCCAGGAAACCCAAGTCCAAGGATAGGTCTATCCCAAACTGTGAGGATGGGTAGTGCCGTGGATATAAGTCCTCGTAGGGCATCCGACTACAAATTTCAACATTAAACTAATTAAGGTTCACTACTTGTAGGACTATGGCTGCTGAACGCGCATAATGGCGTGAGATGCAACGAACTGTTCAGGGCCTGACCCAAGCCTTGCAACAGGTGGCTCAAGGTGGGGCACACCATGGAGCTGGCGACCTCCACCAGAGTTTTAGAAACCTCAACCCTCCGAGATTTGCGGGATCATCAAACCCCGAGGATGCAGAGAATTGGATAAAAGAGATCGAACGGATCTTCTGCGTCATGCAATGCGCGGATGATGAGAAGGTGCTTCTGGCCACGTTCCAACTGGAACGGGACGCTCGTGCTTGGTGGGAGTCTGTAGAGGCCACCTTGCCCGAAAACCGTGTTACTTGGGTTGAATTTGTTGAGCATTTCAATAGCAAGTATTTCTCCAACCGTGTTCAGGAGAAAAAGGCCGCGAAATTTGCTGCCTTGAAGCAACAATCCCTGTCGGTAGCTGACTATGAAGCCTAGTTCTCTCGATTATCTAGATATGCACCACATTTAATTTGCACTGAAAAGATGAAGGCAAGAAGGTTCTTGAATGGGTTACGACCCCAGTATATCACCCAGCTCGCTCCCTTGGATATTCAAGTGTACTCAAAGATGGTGCGTCGTACCCAGTTGCTAGAAGATGCCACGGAGCTGTCTGACAAAATCTGTGGTAAGGATAAAAGGGAGAATGTTACAAGCCCCAACACTTTTAAACCGTCTTTTAAGAAGCGGACCAATAATGGAGGCGAACCCTCCAAAGAGAAGAAATTCAAGAAGGGCAACAACAAACCTTTCTCCATCACGGCGCCGTCTAAGGAGAATTGTAAATATTGCGACAAGCCGGGTCATCAGGCTACGGAATGCTGGAGAAGGCTTGGAGCATGACTTCGTTGTGGGAGTAAAGAACACCGTATTCCCGATTGTCCGATGATGAACGAGCAAAGTGAGCCGGAGACAAAGGAAGAGAAGCGTCCGGCAAAGAAGCAAGGACTTTTACAAGCTCTCCAAGAGATGGAACCAACCGAGAGTGGGTTGGTGGAAGGTATTTTGACTGTCTGCTCTAAATCTGCTCAAGTACTGTTTGATACTGGCGCCACACATTCTTTTGTTTCAAAGAAATTTGCTGCTTCATTCTCTATGGAACCGGAATGGATAAACTTAGTGATTTCTACCCCGTTAGGGAACGAGTCTGACGTCACTTTACATTACCCTAATTGTAAGATTATGGTTAAAGGCCACAATTTACCTGCAAATTTAATATGCTTAGATCTGAAAGAGTATGATGTAATTCTAGGGGCCGATTGGCTATCCACCTATCGGGCAACTGTAGATTGTCGAAATGGAAAAGTAACTTTTGTGGATTACCCGGAGTTAACTTACGTTACTCCCCGGAAGAGATCACCAGTCATCTCTGCTCTTCGAGCCCATAAACTTATCAACAAAGGATGCGAGGCATTCTTAGCATTTGTAACTGCCACAGAGGCTAAGGTAGATAGACTAGAAGACATTCTAGTGGTTCGGGAGTTCTCCGATGTTTTCCCTGAAGATTTGCCTGGTTTGCCACCAGAGAGAGAGGTCTCGTTCACTATAGACCTTGTTCCGGGTGCCGGACCTGTTTCCAAAACACCCTACAGAATGTTCCCCGCAGAATTAAAGGAATTGAAGGAACAGCTAATGGAGCTATTGAAGAAAGGATTTATCAGACCAAGTACTTCCCCGTGGGGAGCACCAGTGTTGTTCGTCAAGAAGAAGGATGGATCGATGAGGCTGTGCATCGATTATCGGTAGCTGAACCATCTCACTATCAAGAATAAATATCCACTGCCAAGGATTGATGAACTCTTTGATCAAATTTCTGGAGCTAAGTATTTCTCAAAAATTGATCTTCGATCGGGTTATCACCAACTGAGGATCAAGGACGAGGATATTCACAAAACTGCATTCCGAAGCAGGTAAGGGCATTATGAATTTACTGTTATGCCTTTTGGACTAACAAATGCCCCTACAGTTTTTATGCAGCTTATGAATAGCATCTTTAGACCACATCTGGACAAATTTATTGTGATTTTTATCGATGATATCCTGATATATTCAAAGTCTGAAGAGGAGCATGAAGTGCATTTAAAAATAGCATTGCAGATATTGAGGGATAATCAATTATATGCCAAATTTAGCAAATGCGAGTTTTGGCTGGAAGAAGTGTCCTTCTTAGGACATGTAATTTCAAAAGATGGAATCTCAGTGGACCCCGCAAAGGTTGAAGCGGTAAAGAATTGGGAACAACCAACAAATGCAACAGAAATTAGGAGTTTCCTTGGTCTTGCTGGTTATTACCGGCGTTTTATTAAAAACTTCTCAAGGATTGCAGTACCCCTCACCAGGTTGACCCGCAAGGAAGTGCCATATGAGTGGAATGAGGAATGTGAACAAAGCTTCCAAACATTGAAGGACCGTTTGACCACTGCTCCAGTCTTGGCCCTTCCTATTGAAGGAGAGAAGTATGAGGTATATACCGATGCTTCCGGTATTGGCCTCGGTTGTGTGTTAATGCAACAGGGGAGAGTTATTGCATACTCTTCCAGGCAGTTGAAGAAGCATGAAGAAAACTACCTGGTGCATGATTTGGAATTGGCCGCAGTAGTATTTGCACTAAAGATCTGGAGACATTATCTCTACGGAGAACAATTCATAGTATTCTCCGATCATAGGAGCCTCAAATATCTATTCTCTCAGAAGGAGCTTAATATGAGACAACGTCGATGGCTGGAATATTTAAAGGACTTTGATTTCACTATTCAATATCACCCTGGTAAAGGGAATTCGATGGCTGATGCCTTGAGTCGAAAGCCGAGAACCCTTATAGCCAGCTGTATGATAAGGGAATGGAAACTATTAGAGGAATTCTCTAGATTAAATATAAGCACGGACCAGAAAGATGGGTGTATTACACTCTCTCACATGAGTGTGCATCCAGACTTGCTATCCGAAATCAAAAAGTTACAAGATGAAGATCCTGGAATGATTGAAATCAGGGAGAAACTAGATCAAAGAACCGAATTCAGGCTGGCAGTTGATGGAAGACTAATGTTTCAGGAAAAGACATGTGTCCCGGACGGTCCTGAGTTGAAAAGGAAGATTCTAGGTGAAGCTCACCGCTCTAGGTATACCATTCATCCTGGAGCAACTAAGATGTACAAAGACTTAAAAAGGACTTTCTGGTGGCCGAACATGAAGAGGGAGGTAGCGGACTTTGTGTCTCACTGTCTCACGTGCCAACAAGTGAAAGCGGTACACCAAAGGCCCGCCGGAAAGTTACACCCCCTTGATATTCCCAAATGGAAATGGGAAGAAATTGGTATGGATTTCATCATGGGATTGCCTAAATCTAGAGGCGGACATGATGGTATTTGGGTAATCATCGACCAACTGACCAAGTCGGCGTATTTCTTGCCCATTAAAAATCGATGGTCGGTTGATGTTTTGGCCGCATTATATATTAAGGAGATCGTGAGATTGCATGGAGTCCCAACATCAATCGTGTCTGACCGAGACCCACGCTTCACTTCTCATTTCTGGAAGTGTCTACAACACTCTTTGGGGACGAAGCTCAACTTCAGTACTACTTTCCATCCCCAGACCGATGGTCAGACCGAGAGAACAAACCAAATAGTTGAAGACATGCTACGGTCTTGTATTATTGACTTTGGCGGAGGCTGGCATGATCATTTGCCCCTAGCCGAGTTTGCATATAACAATAGTTACCAAGCCAGTATACAGATGGCTCCATTTGAAGCCTTGTACGGCAGGAGTTGCCGATCTCCTATATGCTGGGATGAGGTTGGCGAGAAGCAACTACTAGGGCCTGATATGGTAAGAAATACAACAGAGAAGGTTGAACTTATCCGGGAAAGACTCAAAGTAGCACAATCCCGACAGAAAACTTATGCAGATAATAGAAGAAGGGAATTAGAGTTCCAAGTTGGAGACCATGTTTACCTCAAGGTCTCACCCGGTCGAGGAATAAGGAGGTTCGGAGTTAAAGGCAAGCTCACACCAAGATTCATTGGTCCATTCGAAATATTGGCAAGAGTGGGCGAGGTAGCCTATCGTCTTGCTTTGCCTCCTCAATTGTCGGAAGTGCACAATGTGTTCCACATTTCCATGCTGAAGAAGTATGTACACGACCCTTTCCACGTCATTGATCATAGTAATTTGGTAATTCAGAGGGACTTCACATACGAACAGAAACCAATGAAGATTCTTGATCGAGAGGTTCGAGTCTTAAGAAACAAGACCATTCCCGTGGTAAAAGTACAGTGGAATAGATGCTCGGAACAAGAAGCTACATGGGAAACCGAGGAATCTATGCGAAGAAGATATCCAGAATTGTTCTAAATCGTAAGTACTCTATACCCTCCATGTCTCCATTTCACGCAATTGAATTTGGGGACCAAATTCTTTTAAGTGGGGGAGGGTGTAAGACCCCAGATAATTAATAAGGAATAAAATATTCCAAACGAATTAAAAAAAAATTGATATATATGATTAGAGGTACTTAATAAACGTAAAACCATCCAAGAGAAATACATAAAATTGGGCCAAAAAGAAATAACGCCCTTCCTTAAGGTGCTAATTAAATAACGCTCTCTCTTAAGGCGTTGGTTGTATAAATAACGCCCTGATCATGGGCGCTAATTCATACCCATAAAAATATAGAAATTTAGCGCCAAAATATGGAAAATGTAAAAGACGACCCTAGTTAAGGCGTCATTTTATAAAAACACGCCCTCTGGTGAGGGCGCTACTTGATAAAAAGACGCTCTTGTCTCAGACGTCTCTTTCCCCGAGAGTTAAATTAAGGCATGCTCGTTCGCTGCATGGCCTGTGTTAGGGTTCTCCGATGCAAATGGGAGCAGGCGGCTGCTATCTTGGAAGGGGTGAGGTCCATGCATAGTAGGTTTAAAACCTTACCAATCTTGATCAAAAATCCCTTCCGTATCTGAGCATTTTAATCCCCCAGAACCCACACAACCCTATAAAACTACGTCTCCGTCGATCGTAGCAACGTTACTGCTGCATCGACGCCATCCTACTGTTGCGAATGCAAGTGAGGAAGGCTTCTTCCTCTTCTTCCTGTTGACTGCAACGTGAAGGGGAGCTCCCTTTTCTTCATTCTTCTTCCTGCTGACGAACATGTGAAGGCGTTCCTCTGCTTCCCCTGTCATCCTGCTGAGGCCTGCACTAGACCACGGGCATTCATCGTCATCATTTTCTTCCTCCTGTGAACCACGAAGTGCATTCTTCATCCTGCTGTTGTTTGAGACAGACCATCATAAAAGCTTCAGACCTTCATCCTGTTCACCAGATCATCCACAGAGGTAGGTTATCTCAAGTCTCGTAGCCCAAACAAGCATAAATCATGATCATATTGTAGGTTTTCTCAAGAAACGAAGCCCAAACTAGCATAGATTATGTAATAATATCATCCATGATCTCATGCATATAGTCTTATTGCGTTTTCAAAGGTTCTGTAAGATTTTAAAATAAGCGACCCTGCCAAGGGCGCTAATTTAAAAGAAGCGACCCAGCCCAGGGCGCTAATTCAAGATCTGACGCCCTCCCCAGGAGTCGTCAATTCTTTGATATTATTAAATACTCATGTTTAAAAATTTTATATCTATAAAACCATGAATCCAATCTAATGCATGATTATACCCCTTGAATCCTGCTATTTTTCCTGTCCTGACCAGGTAACTTGTTGTCCCAAAATTGTATTATCTGGAAATTTTTCACTGCTTGAATTAACGACCTGATACTGGCCGTCTCTTATAGAACTGACGCCCTAGCAAAGGGCGCTAATTTAAAAGTAACACCCCTGTCCAAGGCGCGTTTTTGTTAAAATTCCAGAATATAGAAATTCCTGCAAAATAGAATTATATAATGGACAACCCCTGTATAAGTCGTCAAATTATAAATAAACGCCCCTGTAAAAGGCGTTAATTTGATAAGTAATGACTTAGATTAAGTCGCTAATTTCCTGTGTAATTATTTCATACTGCTTTCTGTGAACCGAGGGTTTTCTATATCTATATATATATATCGGCACTATGTTCCATTCCGTGAATATAGTCCCATGTTTCACGATGGTTATCGCATTACCCCTCAATTCTCGGTGACCTACAAGCTCTCCATTAGACATTCCGTTCCTTTGGACTAGCAAGTTAGTCATAGAGACCTCCGTAAGACTCCTCGAGCCTTGGATTCCCTCAAGGCCGACTGAGCAGGTTGTACCATAAAAACCCTTACACTATTTTGCCATGTCACTCTTTAGAAACATGGTATACCGGCCCTCATGATATGCTATGTGGATATCATGAGTATATTCTTAATGGAATGTGGACATCATATCATTGATATGCTGTTCTTGTGGACCTCAATTCTATATCAAATGGGTGACCATCCATGTATATGGATACCTATTTGTTATGGTACCCATTTGGGGAACTAAATCTACCCAGTTTTATCGACACTCATGATTATACCGTCATTATCGATTTTTGAACTCTAAAAGCTATTTCCTTGAATTCCGTGGAACATATCCACAAATCTATCTTGATATCTTACATGAGTTTGTTCTTGGAATTCCATGGCTATACATAAAGTGGTTGTCTGGATATTACATGTAACAATGTCAGCGCATATAGGGCCCGATCTGGTCCTGGGAGGAGCACCCGAAAGTACTTGTACCCATGGGAGTCATATTGATCACGGTGTGACATTGCACCGAAGTACTTGCTTGAATCTACGACATCTCCACTATATCTCTATCTCTCTCTCGCGTGCTTGACTTGATTGACTTGACATGACTTGCGTGGCCCGGAATGGGCAAAGTACTTGCTTGTTAATAGCCATTATTTCACGGCATGAAAGACTTTGTTGATATACTTGGTACTCATTCAAATACTTGAATACTTGAAATTCCCTATTTTGGATCAACAGCATATGTTATTTCCTCTCGTTATCCTGTTCAATTTCATAACATTTTATCTTACATGTTTTACATATAGACTTGCATGTTCATTTGAAAAAGTTAAATACTTAAACCAATTGCTAGTTCTTGAGATATAATTCCTACTGAGCGTTCGCTCATCAAGTTCTTGTCCCCAAACTTTTCAGGTAATACGGACCATGACTCGGACTCGGATGGGCAGGAGCAAGAGTGACGAGCGTAGAATCCGCAAGCGTCGTGCTACTACCACTTATCGTGTCTTGTCGTCCTTAGTTTATTCTTAGGAGTCTTATCGTTGGATATGGTGTTATGTCAATGTGTTGTAATAGTTAAGGCTCAGGGGCCTGGTTCGTATTGTTAAGTCTTGGAGTATGTGACTTTACTTATGGGTTTGTTATTATCACTGGTATCAGTGTTTGATCTTATTTCAAAAGCTCATCTTATTGCGCACTCTATTTTTGATGTCGAAAGTCTACTTGCTCTGATTGACATGATTGATATAAACTCGTCGCGTTCTCCCGGGTTCCTTCCGCGCTCGGGACGTGACAAAAAGGCAGATAAAAATGAATGATAAGAGATCCACAACTGCTATGAGGAAGCCAAATCAAATGTGGATACCAAAACATCTTGTTTCTAGTCTACATGAGATAAATGCTTTTATGGGACCCAAGAAGTTCTGGGTTCCAAATCATTCCACTTGATTCCCTTGTAGGTATGTCTGGAAGCCAATCACAACAAGTGGTATCTAGATAGTGGCTGTTCCAGGCACATGACCGGAGATAAAGAGAAATTCTGCATGTTGGTGAAGAAAGATGCTAGTCATGTCACTTTTGGAGGTAATACCAAGGAAAGAATTATTGGATCGGGAAAGGTTGGTAAGTGCTCTTCCTGCCTAATTGAAGAAGTTTTGTTAGTTGAAGGATTAGCATATAATCTTCTAAGCATAAGTCAACTTTGTGACAGAGGCCATAAAGTTGTCTTTGACTCTCTTGCATGCACCATCTATGAACCCAATTTTGATTCTGTAAAATTTGTTGGCAAGAGAGTCGATAACATCTATATCGTAGACTTAGATGATGTAGCACATTCTAATCTTTATCTTAATGTTAATAAGGATGACCTAGCCTATCTATGGCATCGTAGATTAGGTCATGCTAGCTATAGTGTGCTACATAAACTAAATAAACATAGCATGGTAAAAGGGCTTCCTGAAATCTCTTTCAAAAATGACAATAAAGTCTGTGAGGCATGTACCCACTATAAACAGACCAGAAAATCATTTAAATCTAGGACCGAAAACCTATCTTCTAAACCATATAAGCTAATACACATGGACTTATTTGGACCCACCAAGTCAGTTAGCTGATCTGGAAAAAGATATGGATTTGTGCTTGTTGATGATTTCTCTAGATTTACTTGGGTCTTTTACTTGTCTCACAAAAATGAAGCTCTTGAAGAATTTCAGGAGTTTTTTTAGAAAATAAAACAGACCAATGAGCATGCTATTTTGAACATTTTGTCTGATCAGGGTGGTGAGTTTGTCAACTCACATTTTGACGATTTTTGCAGGGAGAATGATATCACTCACAGGTTCTCCTCACCAAGAACTCCAGAGCAGAATGGAGTGGTGGAAAGGAGAAATCGAACTCTAGTTGAAATGGCTCGGACTATGCTGGTAGAAGGGAACCTACTAAGGAAGTTTTGGGCAGAGGTCATTAACACTTCATGCTGCATCATTAATAGAGCCCTGGTAAGACCCACAACTCAAATGACTCCTTATGAGATTCTGAAAGGTAAGAAGCCTTCTCTAGCTCATTTCAAGATTTTTGGCTACAAATGTTTTATTCGCATTAACTCTAAACGAAACCTTGATAAGTTTGAACCTAAAAGTGAACCTAGAATATTTCGAGGTTATTCTGATAAGTCTAGAGCCTACAAGATTTTTAATCTAAATTCTAAAATTGTAGAAGAATCTCCTCATGTTGTCTTTGATGAGTCTGCTATTAGAACTGAAACTGATTTGTGCAGGGACACAGTTGATGGAGTAGTTCTGAAGACCAAAGAAGACCAAGCTGAAGAATCTGCTGAAGAAGCTGGAGAATCTGGAACTCAGGGGGAGGTAAGTGAGAATTCAGGTAATCAAGTCAATAACATCAAATTTCTTAGAGACCATCCCCTTGAGAATATTATTGGTAATCTAAATGAACCACTGAGAACTAGAGCACACTTAAGAATTGAAAATGAATTGAACTCATTTGCTTTAGTATCTCAAGTAGAACCTAAAAACATAGATAGTGCTCTTCAGGATGAACATTGGATTAATGCCATGCATGAAGAACTTAGTCAATTTGATAGGAACAAGGTCTCGCACTTAGTTCCTAAATCCTCTCATGGCAACATAATAGGCACTAAATGGGTCTTTCGTAAGAAAATTGATGATCAAGGTAAAATTGTTAGAAATAAGGCTAGGCTGGTTGCTCAGGGGTACAACCAAGAGTTTGGTATTGACTTTGAAGAGTCTTTTTCCCATGTAGCTAGGCTAGAAGCCATTAGAATTCTTTTGGCTACTGCATGCAGTCTAGGAATAATTCTACAGCAGATGGATGTCAAATCTGCTTTTCTAAATGGTGAAATAAAAGAGGATGTATATGTTAAGCAACCCCCGGGTTTTGAGTGTCTTGAATTTCCTGACCATGTGTATAAACTTGATAAGGCACTTTATGGATTGAACAAGCTCCCCGGGCTTGGTATGACAGATTGAGCAAGTTCCTCACAGAAAAGGGATTCTCCAGAGGTAAGGTTGACCAAACATTATTCACCAAGGTATGTGAAAAGGAAATTTTGATCATTCAAATTTATGTAGATGATATAGTATTTGGTTCAACAAATTTATCCATGGGTGAGGAATTCTCAGCTTTAATGACCAGTGAATTTGAGATGAGCTCAATGGGAGAGCTAAAATTTTTCCTTGGGTTGCAGGTATGTCAGACCAAAGAAGGAATATTTATAACTCAAGAGAAATATATCAAGGATCTTCTGAAGAAATTCAAGATGGAGAATCTCAAGGTAATAACCACACCAATGGAAACATCTACCAATCTTGATTCATACCCTGAAGGTAAAACGGTAGACCCCAAATTATACAGAGGTATGATTGGATACTTGCTATACCTTACTGCTTCTCGACCTGACATTCAATTCTCAGTATGTTTGTGTGCTAGATTTCAAGCATGTCCTAAGGAATCACACTTGATAGCCATGAAACGGATTTTTAGGTATCTGTCTGGCACCCTGGACTTAGGCTTATGGTGTAATACCCCGAGTTATTAAATAATAAAAATCATGTGAAAATTAATAAGAAATTCCTTAAGAAATAGGATAAGTGAAAATTTTGACCATTTTTTAAAAATCTGGAAAATTTAGAATCTTGTAGAAGATAAAACGTTTAATAATAGCGTCTTCTACGACCGGCCCAAATAAAATTTGTAACCAAGCCAAATTAACTGATTAAGGCCTAAATCCACACTTAATCTAATTGGACCTTAAAACGCAAATTGGAGCCTATTACCTAATCATTTGGGCTGAGATCGGATCCAAATGAAAGGCTAGGATGAGAGGATCGTTTCCCCTCTTAGTTTTCCCTGAAACCCTAACTCTAGAGAGCGAATTTTGGATTAGAAGGCGGCGGCTAACCCTATCCGCGCAGTTCGCGCATGTCCAACTTGATTGGACTCTATCTCCATGAATAGAAGACTCTAGACCTTGTGTGACCTATATAAATGACCCTTAGGAACCCTATTTTCATTTGGGTGCTATGGCGGTCGACGAGAACTCAGGTAGAGGGAGCATTCTGGCTATCACCGGCAGGGTGTCCTTAGTGCGTCGTCATCCCCTCTTCTTCCTTGTTCCTTCGTTTAAGGTAGGTTATAACGAGCCAAACCTTAAATACCATATATGGTTAGAACCAGCATCGAGTACTCTCTCTTTTGAATGTAAAAGCCTTAAAAGTTGTTTAGTATCCTGTTAGAATTTCAGCGTTTCATGGAAGCATGTTACATCTAGGGTTATACCTATTCCATCTCGTTTTAAGTAGGGATTACAGGCGCAAATCTTAAATTGTTTATGTTATCTTGTAGAGTTTTTTGTGCTCTTTCTTTTAAGTCCGAAAGCCCCAATTTTATGTGTTGTATTTAGAGAATTTAATCCTTTATTGAAACCCTAGCCAACCCGCCGGAGGCGGGCATGGCGCTTAAGAACTGTAACTTTGTTGACTTGCGCGGCCTCGCGATAGACCGCTCATAATGGATGGACAGCCAGTTGTTGACCGCTCATATGATGTACCTTAGATCATTTTTGAGCGACAGATACCTAGCCGCCCTTCTCTTTAAGCGGCCTATTCTAGACCGTGCATGACCCCCAACGGCACGTTACAGATCGCTCAACCCTAGTAGGCCTTCGGGCTGAAGGAGGGATGAACGGCCTGTCGTGCGATCGCCGAGGTGATTGAGCGGCTCTGACAGAACCGCCCAACCCTTCAAAATTGGTTTGGCATGATTTCTCTTAATAGATTGATGGATAATTTGATAAGCTAGCAACCACATGATAATTGGAATATATTGAAGTAAATAAATCTCAAATTGTACTAGTTTCTTTTACTTGATCTTGTTTCATCATGGCCTTAGTTATTTCATTATGTAAATTCAAACATGACATCTTAAATGCTATTAGGATTGTTTGACAGTCATTCTACTCCGGTAGGATTGACTGACCGTCATACTGGTTTTCGTGGTTTTATTAGCTCAATTCCTTGTAATGTTTGGGACTCTCCGCCGAATATTCCTTCCGTCGGACTAGGACCTTCATTACGGGACCTCCGTAAGCCCCCGCGAGCTTGGGATTCCCACTAGGACGCCGAGCAGGTTGTATCATCAAGACCTGAACCTGTGTACGCGATTGAATCGCTTGGATTATCGTATTGTAAGTCACGGCTCGACTTGGACCCCCTGAGAATTGCGTGGCCTGAAAGGGACCGTTTATCTCATTGGGCGGCCCATAATGAACCGTGCATCCCTGGCCAAGAGCCATTTATATTGGTCGTTTAACCTTGATCTATCTTTGACCAAATCGTGTTTGGATCGACCCAATAAGCCCTAGGTTGAGTAGTGGTAAGTGGGCTGGACCTTGGTTCAGTTCTGGCCCACTTGAGGCAGCCTGGAGCCATTTGGGTAGATTTCTAGTTGATTAAATTGAACGGACTGATTAGAACCGTGCACTGTATAGAGCGGATCTTATTGGACCGTCTGTCTATTGAGTGGCCCTATAAGGACCGTTTATGTTGTTCTTTGGCTTTAGCTCTGTTAGTTGTGAGCGGCCCATTATTGACCGTCCAATCCTTTGAATGGCCCAAGATGGACCGTGTATCCTTGACTTCAGTGAGGCTGATCCTCAGCCCCTTTCTATTCTAAACGGTCCAGTGCAGACCGTGTAATGCTCGAGCAGCCCAGTTCTGACCGCTTATCATCCAGAAGTGATTTTCGTGATTATTCGTGTGTGAATCCAAGGACCTGATTGGTTCTTGATAACTTGAACTTTCTGGTCAAAGTATCTCTTCAACTTACCCTTGGAATCCTCCGAGGTGAGCTATACCTTGACATCAGTGGCCATTAACTTGATTAATGTCTAGACATAACTTGGGATCTTGGATCCAACAAGTCAATGCCAACGCATCGTAAGGGCCCGGTCTGGTCCTAGGAGGAGCGCCCGAAAAGTACTTGTGCCCTGGGGAGTTTGAATGACATGGTGAGGCATTGCACCCAGTGCATGACTAGCATGATGTCTATGACAATAATCTAATACTTGAATATCTCTTGATTTGGTTAGTTCTTGCTTGTTGGCCAATTTCCAGTTATATCATATTCTTACTTTCCTTTCATTATTTTGTTACATAGTCTTTCCTTTCGTTCTTTATTTACGCGCTCAAACATGCAGTTAATTGGTTAATTACTTAAACTTGCTTGTTATTACCTACTGAGCATTCGCTCACCTAGTTGTTTCCCCCCCTTTCAGGTAGCTCAGGTGAGGACTCACAGACTGATGGGGACGGGCAAGAGTGACGACCATGGAGCGAACCAGTTAGAAGCCTGTGAAGCTAGTTCTAGTTGTGGAGTCGAATTGTGTTTTAGAGTGTTTTGGAAGAGTTGTAAATTTGAATTTCCAAAAATGTAATAGTGTTAAGTGGATGTTGTCGAAGGATATGTTTAGTGAGATTATTATGGTTTGGAACATGAATTAATTGTATGTTATTTAATGAATGGAGTTGTTTCTATTTATAGTGAGGTGTGATCTTTTAGCTTTAGCATATCATGTCTATTATTATTACTTGTTTCTACTGCCAGTCCCGATATTTCACGTCGGGGCGTGACAGTTAGGTGGTATCAGAGCCTAGGTTTTCTAATATTCCTAGGTTATCTAAGTTCTAGGACTCTAAGTGTTTGTCGTAGAACCTATACCCTTGTTATGAGTCTAAGGACCAAACCCAGTGAGAATTTGGGTAGAGACTGAAGTCCTGCGATCAATGACACCCAAGAGGGGGGGTGAATTGGGTGATTACAAATTTTACTAAAACTTTTGGCCTTTTTGAAATATGTGATAGAAAGCTAGTTAAGAGATTCAAATCTATTTGAACACAAATTGGATTTATCAACTTTATATGAAGATGATATAGATTATGTAATAAACACGTGGATAAATCCGAACAACCAGTATACACTAATCACTCACATAGAATGGAGGTAGATGAAATGGATCAAACCACACAAATCAAACCATAGTGCACATCGGATTTTAAGGTGGTTCGGATGCAACGACGGCAATCCTACGTCCACCCCTCACCAAACCCGGTGAGGCTTCACTCGGGGATAAATCCCCAAACAGAGACGACGCTCCAATCACACACGCATGACGACACCTGCCCACACACACGGGGATGCGTCCCAACACACACACACACACACACACACACACACGGAGACAAGGTCTCCAACACGATCCAGCAAGCGGATCACCAACACAAACACCCGCTGCCACAAGTACATCACTCCACACCCACAATCACTAAGATCTAGATAAAACCACACACACACGTAGATCTAAGAAGACCTACGCACACACGAATCAAATACGAAACATACACACACGACTACGGATCCAACAACGATCCACACACACACAAGTTTACAGTTTATAAGAACACAAATATGAAACTTTAAAGCACAAGACACCAATATGAATAAACCATAGTTTAGAAAGCTCCTGATATGGCTCCCCCTGAAGATATGTTGCAGATCTTTGCTTTGATTCCTTCTTCACTTGAATTGCTTCAGATTAAGCTTGAATGGCCTTAGAATTGATGTAGAATTTGCTGCACGGAGTACTGTTCACGGCTACAGTACTCTTCCTTCTTCACTTGGATAACCTTCCTTTGATCTCTTCTTGAAACCCTTGCTTGCTTCTTGATAGCCTCACCCTTGATCTCTCTTTGTTGGTTGCTTGATTCTTCACTTCATAGATGCTTGTTGGCTTGAGAAGTACCTTGAATGGGTTGGAGATAGATGAAGAACTTACTGCACGAGGTACTGTTCACAGAGCTACAGTACCCTCTTCTTCCTCCTTGGACAACCTCCCCTTGGATCTCTTGGATGGTTAGGGTTTCTAACCCTCTTGTGTGTATTTTATAGACTTGGAATGGTCCATAGACATCCCCCAGACCAGATCCACGTTTTATGGGTAATTGGGTGTCTTTGGGATTAAATAATTACAATGGAAGAGGCTCTTCTCGAAGTGGAAAACAAAGTCAACTTTTGTTGGCTCGGGGCTGGCGGTCGAGCGGAACCTTCTGGCGGTCGATCGCTACTGAGAAACGCTGTAGAAATTTAGTCCCTGGTATTTTCGATCGACCGCTACTGGGCTGGCGGTCGACCGCCACTTAGAGTTCTATAGACAGTGGACTGCTGGCTGGGGCGGTCGACCACCCCTGGGCTAGTGGTCGACCGCCAGCTGGGCAGACCCCGGGATTCCCCGGGTCAGTCCATTAACCCCGTTAGCTCCGTTGCTTAAGTCCTTTAGCAACCCGTTCTCATCTGTGGTGTTGAGTTATGGTTTTGATGATTGTTGTGATTGTTAAGTTATGGTTTTGATGATAACTAAACTTAGTGTGTGATTAAGTGATGATAACTAAACTTGTGGTTGATTGCTCATGCTCATGTTATCTATGTATGGTTGAGATGGCAAATGACAACGGTTACATGGTCTTGATCCTTGGTTTGCATATGTTAGTTTTACAAGAGGCAAGAGGTTTCATAACCTCTTTAATGTGAACAAGCATGGTATTAACCATGACTATCTTACTTGCAGGATTAAACTCATGGCAGTCACTTGGTGAACCAAACGTGTAGATACTCACCCTGCTCCTCTACAATCCAAAACAGGTGGTATATGTCATGTACTGTCAAAGAACCATTGGTGAGACTCTTACCTTATCTTAGCATCGATCTCACCATGTGTATCTCATATACCTCTCCTTAATACACCTCATTCATGCATATAAACATGAAACCCTTTTGGCCATCGTGCGCCCTCACCCGTGGATCAACCTGCGCGGTCAGGTCGCGGGGATCGATCCGGTCGACCGCCCCATGCCTTCCGGTCGACTGCCAGCCCTGAGGCCCCCTTTTGTTGACTTTTGTTTCAAGCTCGAGGAGAGGTCTTTCCACCCATTTGTTTAATCCAAATGACCCCAATTACACTATGATTTGTGGATCTGGTCTGGAGCTTGTCTAGGACCATTCAAGGGGTTATAAAACTATCATTTGGAGTCATAAACCCTAAGGAACCAAGAAGGCTTCAAGAGAGATCAAAGGAGAGGCTATCCAAGTGGAGGAAGAGGAGAAGTACTGTAGCCGTGAACAGTACTCCGTGCATCAAGTGTTCTTCATCCATCCTCAACCTATCGAAGGTAGATCTGAAGCCAACATCCTCCAAAGAAAAGAAGCTAGCAAGGAAGCAAGGATTCAAAGGAATATTGCCCAAGGAAGAAAGAAGAAGAAGCAAGCAAGCATGGATCTGAGAAGAAGGTTGTACATGGGTGAAAAGAGTAAGGTTTTCACAATCCACTTGAAGTCATTCAAGCAAGAGGGAAGGCATCATTCAAGATCAGTAGCATACGTTGCAAAGGAAGCCAAATCAGGGGATTTCTAAACTGTGCCTTATTGTGTTTCAAGTTCATATTCGTGTTTTGTATAAATTGTGAAAACTTGTGTGTGTGTGGATCATTGTTGGATCTGTGGTCGTGTGTGTGTGTGTCGTATTTGATTCGTCTGTGCGTAGATCTTCTTAGATCTACGTGTGTGTGTGGTTTTATCCCTATCTTAGTGTTTGTGTGTGTGGAGTGCTGCACTTATCGCAGCGTGTGTGTGTCTTGTTGATCTGCTTGTTGGATCGTGTTAGAGACCTCGTCTCCGTGTGTGTGTGTGTGTGTGTTGCGGTGCGTCCCCGTGTGTGTGTGTGGGCAGGCGTCATCCTGCGTGTGTGGTTGGAGCGTCGTCTCCGTTTGGGGTTTTATCCCCGAGTGAAACCTCACCGGATTTGGTGAGGGGTGGACATAGGATTGCCGTCATTGCCTCCGAACCACCTTAAAATCCACTGTGCACTATGGTTTGAATTGTGTGGTTTGGTCTTTTTCTTCTACCTCCATTCTTCGTAAGTGTTAGTGTGCCTTGTTGTTCAGGTTTTATTCTTGTTCATCTTGCATAATCCATCTCATCACTAATTAGTTTTTGATAAATCCAACTTGTGATTGAATAGATTTTAATCTCTTAACTAGCATTCTATCACATATTTAAAATAGGCCAAAAGTTTTCATAAAATTTGTTATCACCCAATTCACCCCCCTCTTGGGTGTCATCGATCCCCGCGACCTGACCGCGCAGGTGGATCCGCGGGCGAGGGCGCACGATGGCTTGAAGGGTTTCAGGTTTAATGTGCATAAATGAGGTGTATTAAGGAGAGGTATATGAGATACACATGGTGAGATCGATGCTAAGACAAGGTAAGAGTCTCACCAATGGTTCTTGACAGTAAATGACATATACCACCTGTTTTGGATTGTAGAGGAGTAGATTTTTGGTTCACCAAGTGACTGCCATGAGTTTGATCTTGCATGTAAGATAGTCAGGGTTAATGCCATGCTTGTTGAGATTAAGGAGGTTATGAAATCTCTTGCCTCTTGTAAAAACAACATATGCAACCAGCATAAACAACAAGATGAATAAACACAATCATCAGGAACATGTGTAATCAACCATAAGTTTAGTTATCATCACGTAATCACACATTAAGTTTAGTTATCATCAAAATCAAAACTTAACAATTACAACAATCATCAAAACCATAACTCAACAGAGACTTGGGTTGAGTTAATAATCAACTCTGAACTCTTTCTCCTAAATGAACTTAAGATAAATTATTTTCATGTAGGATGTTCCGATGGCAGCTGAGCGTGCGTAGTGGCGGAACATGCAGCGAACTGTCCAAGGACTTACGCGGGCTTTGCAACAAGTGGCCCAAGGCGGAGCGGCAAATCATGGCGCTGGTGATCTACATAGGAGTTTTCGTGGGATGAATCCCCCACGTTTTGGAGGCTCAACTGATCCCGATGAAGCTGAGCACTGGCTTAAGGAGATGGAGAGAATTTTTGAAGTTATGCAATGCAGCGACCACGAGCGTGTGCTTTTAATGACCTTCCAGCTGGAACGTGATGCTAGGACTTGGTGGGAGTCAGTAAAGGTGACCCTCGGTCATAGGCAGATTTCGTGGAAGGAATTCGAAGAATTTTTGAATAACAAGTACTTTTCTGATAGAGTCCAAGAGAAGAAAGCGGCGGAGTTTGCTACTTTGAAGCAACGAAGTCTATCTGTAGCGGAATACGAAGCCCAATTTTCTAGACTCTCTCGTTATGCTACTCATTTGATTTCCATAGAGAAGATGAAGGCGAAACATTTTCTTAATGGGCTGAAGTTGCATTATCTTAACTAGTTGGCGCCATTGGAGATTCAGACCTATGCAGAGATGGTAAGGAAGGCCCAAGTTCTAGAAGATACCCTGGAAATGACGGAGAGAATCTGTGGGAAGAATGTCAAGAAGGAGCAATCTGCTGGTTATGGGAGTGCTAAACCCGGGAATAGCAAGAAGAAGCCCAATAGCGGGTCTGGTTCATGGAAGGGGAAATTTCCAAAGAATGAAGAAAAGAAGCCTAGCCCTATTGTTCCATTTAAGGGCATATGCAAGTATTGTGACCATCCTGGTCACAAGATGGAAGAATGCTGGCGCAAGCTGGGCACCTGTTTACGTTGCGGAAGTAGGGATCACCGCATTCCAGAGTGTCCTCTTTTATCCGAGCAAGCTACCCCGACGAAACCTCAAGGCAGCAAGAAGCAGTAGGGCAAGCTCCAGGCCCTACAGGAAGATGATGCAGGCACCACCGAGGAGGGTGGACTCGTTGAAGGTACCCTTATTGTTCATGGAAAGCCAGCTTTTGTTCTTTTCGATACCGGTGCTACTTATTCATTTGTCTCTCTAAAATTTGCTAAGACATTAGCTGTGAAGCCGGTTTTGATGGAGTCCCTATTAGAGATATCAACTCCTATTGGTTCTAGATCAGCGATTAAGTATTTTTATCCTTCTAGCAAGGTTATGGTTAACGAACAGAATTTGCCGGCCGATCTGGTTTGCATGGATATGAATGACTATGATGTAATTCTAGGAGTGGATTGGTTGGCTAAGCATGAGGCCAATGTCCATTGTAGTTCCAGTTCTGTGTCTTTTTCTAGACACCCAGGACTTTCTTTCATAGGGGTTAGGCACCATAAGTCTGTGCCACTTATTTCGGCCATCCAAGCCGATAAGTTGATAAGGAAAGGGTGTCAGGCATTTCTAGCCTTTGTTTATGTGACCCCTGAGAAGAAGATTGAGATTAAGGACATTCCTATTGTCCGAAATTTTTTGGATGTTTTTCCTGAGGAATTGCCAGGACTTCCACCGGAGAGGGAAGTTGTATTTTCTATTGATTTAATTCCTGGCACGACCGTTGTTTCTAAGGCTCCTTATCGTATGTCTCCTGCGGAGCTGAAGGAATTCAAGCAGCAGTTAATGGAATTACTTGAGAAGGGGTTTATTCATCCAAGTACATCCCCGTGGGGAGCTCCAGTGTTATTTGTTAAGAAGAAAGATGGTTCGATGAGGTTATGTATTGATTATCGACAATTGAATCAACTGACTATCAAGAATAAATATCCATTGCCGAGGATTGACGAGTTATTTGATCAGATAGTAGGAGCTCAGTATTTCTCTAAGATTGATCTTCTATCAGGCTATCATCAGTTGTGGATTAAGGAGGAGGATATTTATAAGATAGCTTTTCGTAGCAGGTATGGGCACTTTGAATTTGTTGTAATGCCTTTTGGACTAACGAACGCACTTGCAGCTTTCATGCAGTTGATGAACGATGTATTCCGGCCCTATCTTGATCAATGGGTCGTGGTGTTTATTGATGACATTCTGATTTATTCTAAGAGTGAGGAAGAGCATGCCGAACATCTTAGGATGGCGTTGCAGATATTGAGGGATCATCAGTTATACGCAAAGTTTAGCAAATGTGAATTTTGGTTGCAGGAGGTGTCCTTTCTAGGGCATATCATTACGAAAGAAGGTATCTCGGTTGACCCCTCGAAGGTAGAGGCAGTGAAGAATTAGGATAGGCCTACTAGTGTAATAGAAGTTAGAAGCTTCCTAGGCTTGGCAGGATATTATCGAAGGTTTATTAAGGATTTCTCCAAGATTGCGGTACCCTTAACAATATTAACCCGCAAGGAGAATAAGTTTGATTGGTCGGAGGATTGTGAGAGAAGCTTCCAGACTTTAAAGGAGTGTTTAACGACTGCCCCTGTTTTAGCTTTACCCTCTGGAGAAGGAGACTTTGTGGTGTACACAGATGCTTCGGGAATTGGTCTGGGTTGTGTGCTGATGCAGCACGGGAAAGTGATAGCATATTCTTCTAGGTAGTTGAGAAAGCATAAGGAGAATTATCCTGTCCATGATTTGGAACTAGCAGCAGTAGTGTTTGCCTTGAAGATATGGAGACACTACTTATATGGAGAGACATTCACAGTATTTTCAGACCACAAAAGTTTGAAGTATTTATTTTCTCAGAAAGAGCTCAATATGAGGCATAGAAGATGGTTAGAATATTTAAAGGATTTTGACTTCTCCATAGAGTATCATCCCGGGAAGGGTAATGTGGTGGCGGATGCCTTAAGTCGCAAGCCAATGGCTAAGTTGTCAAATCTCATGTTGCAAGAATGGAAACTGTTGGAGCAATTAGCCAGTTTGGATATTAATGTTGACAAGGACCGAGTTATGATTGCTCAGATTCAGCTTAAACCGGAATTTTTGGTAGAAATCAAGTATTTGCAAGACAATGACCCAGAGTTGGTAGAAATCAAGGAGAGCTTAGGTAGCAGACCTGACTTCATGCTCACTGGTGATGGCAGATTGTTATTTCAGGGAAGGACTTGTATACCTAATATGGCTGAAGTTAAGAACAAGATCCTCGAGGAAGCGCACAGATCCAGATATACTATTCATCCTGGAGGTACTAAGATGTTTAAGGATTTAAAGAGATCTTTCTGGTGGCTGAATATGAAGAAAGAAATTGCAGAATTTGTGAGTTGATGCTTGTGTGTCAGCAAGTTAAGGCGGAGCATTTCAGACCTGCAGGGAAGTTGAAACCGCTGGATATACCTCAATGGAAGTGGGAGAGTATTGGCATGGATTTCATTATGGGTCTACCTAGGACTCGTAGTGGACTTGATGCGATTTGGGTTATTATTTACAGATTGACAAAGTCTGCTCATTTCTTATCTATTAAATCTAAGTGGACTGTTGATGTTCTAGCAGCTTTGTATATGAAGGAAGTTGTGCGACTCCATGGTATTCCGGTTAGTATTGTGTCCGACAGAGACCCCAGATTCACCTCGCACTTTTGAAAGGGATTGCAAGAATCTTTAGGAACCCGTCTGAACTTCAGTACTGCGTTTCATCCACAAACAGACAGACAGACTGAAAGAACCAACCAGATAGTGGAAGATATGTTGAGAGCCTGCATGATTGATTTCGGAGGCAGTTGGAGTGATCACCTGGCCTTGATTGAATTTACTTACAACAACAGTTATCAGTCCAGTATTCAGATGGCTCCATTTGAAGCTTTATATGGAAGAAGCTGTCGATCCCCATTATGTTGGAACGAGGTAAGCGAGAAGTAGTGGCTGGGACCAGATCTGATTTCTGAATCATCAAAGAATATTCGTATTATCAGAGACCGATTGCAAGTAGCACAATCAAGACAGAAGAGTTATGCAGACAACAGAAGGAGGGACTTAGAATTTTAGGTTGGTGAACATGTGTTTCTAAAGGTTTCTCCCATAAAAGGAATCCAAAGATTTGGCATTCGAGGCAAGCTGAGTCCAAGATATGTTGGCCCATTAGAGATTCTGGAAAGAGTGGGGGAGGTTGCGTACCGTCTGGCACTACCACCTCAGTTATCTGGAGTACACAATGTCTTCCATGTGTCGATGTTGAGAAAATATGTGTATGACCCCACTCATGTCATTCAGCATGCGGATCTGGAGTTAAGGGAAGACCTGACTTATGAAGAGAGACATGTTAAGATTCTGGATCGTAAGCAGCAGCAACTCAGGAACTGGTCCATACCTATGGTCAAAGTGCAATGGAGTCGGCGTGGAACCGAAGAAGCTACTTGGGAGTCAGAAGATGCTATGAGAAAGCAGTATCCCGATTTGTTCTAGGTGAGTTCCACTCCCCATCATGTTAAGTGCAGTGAATTTGGAGGACCAAATTCTTTGAAGTGGGGGAGGGTGTAATACCCCGAGTTATTAAATAATAAAAATTATGTGAAAATTAATAAGAAATTCCTTAAGAAATAGGATATGTGAAAATTTCGACCATTTTGTAAAAATCTGGAAAATTTAGAATCTTGTAGAGGATAAAACGTTTAATAATAGCGTCTTCTACGACCGGCCCAAATAAAATTTGTAACCAAGCCGAATTAACTGATTAAGGCCCAAATCCACACTTAATCTAATTGGACCGTAAAACGTAAATTGGAGCCCATTACCTAATCATTTAGGCTGAGATCGGATCCAAATGAAAGGCTAGGATGAGAGGATCATTTCCCCTCTTAGTTTTCCCCGAAACCCTAACCCTAGAGAGCGAATTTTGGATTAGAAGGCGGCGGCTAACCCTATCCGCGCAGTTCGCGCACGTCCAACTTGATTGGACTCTATCTCCGCGAATAGAAGACTCTAGACCTTGTGTGACCTATATAAATGACCCTTAGGAACCCTATTTTCGTTTGGGTGTTGTGGCGGCCGACGAGAACTCAGGTGGAGGGAGCATTCCGGCGATCACCGGCAGGGTGTCCTTAGTGCGTCGTCATCCCCTCTTCTTCCTTGTTCCTTCGTTTAAGGTAGGTTATAACGAGCCAAACCTTAAGTACCCTATATGGTTAGAACCAGCATCGAGTACTCTCTCTTTTGAATGTAAAAGCCCTAAAAGTTGTTTAGTATCATGTTAGAATTTTAGCATTTAGTGGAAGCATGTTACATCTAGGGTTATACCTATTCCATCTCGTTTCAAGTAGGGATTACAGGCGCAAATCTTAAATTGTTTATGTTATCTTGTAGAGTTTTTTGTGCTCTTTCTTTTAAGTTCGAAAGCCCCAATTTTCATGTGTTGTATTTAGAGAATTTAATCCTTTATTGAAACCCTAGCCAACCCGCCGGAGGCGGGCAGGGCGCTTAAGAACTGTAACTTTGTTGACTTGCGCGGCCTCGCGATAGACCGCTCTTAATGGATGGACGGCTAGTTGTTGACCACCCATATGATGTACCTTCGATCATTTTTGAGCGACAGATACCTAACCGCCCTTCTCTTTAAGCGGCATGTACTAGACCGTGCATGACCCCCAGCGGCACGTTACAGACCGCTCAACCCTAGCAGGCCTTCGGGCTGAAGGAGGGATGAACGGCCTATCGTGCGACCGCCGAGGTGATTGAGCGGCTCTGACAGAACCGCCCAACCCTTCAGAATTGGTTTGGCATGATTTCGCTTAATAGATTGATGGATAGTTTGATAAGCTAGCAACCACATGATAATTGGAACATATTGAAGTAAATAAATCTCGAATTTTACTAGTTTCTTTTACTTGATCTTGTTTCATCATGGCCTTAGTTATTTCATTATGTAAATTCAAACATGACATCTTAAATGCTATTAGGATTGTTTGACAGTCATTCTACTCCGGTAGGATTTATTGACCATCATACTGGTTTCCGTGGTTTTATTAGCTCAATTCCTTGTAATGTTTGGGACTCTCCGCCGGATATTCCTTCCGTCATACTAGGACCTTCATTACGGGACCTCCGTAAACCCCCGCGAGCCTAGGATTTCCACTAGGACGCCGGGCAGGTTGTACCATCAAGACTTGAACCTGTGTACGCGATCGAATCGCTTGGATTATCGTATTGTAAGTCACGGCTCGACTTGGACCCCCTGAGATTTGCGTGGCCCGAAAGGGACCGTTTATCTCATTGGGCGGCCCATAATGAACCGTGCATCCCTGGCCAAGAGCCA
Organism: Amorphophallus konjac; assembly: GCA_022559845.1. NCBI lineage: Eukaryota > Viridiplantae > Streptophyta > Magnoliopsida > Alismatales > Araceae > Amorphophallus > Amorphophallus konjac. The sequence goes on along the minus strand of CM040118.1, from coordinate 388,394,119 downwards.
TTTATATTGGTCGTTTAACCTTGATCTATCTTTGACCTAATCATTTTTGGATCGACCCAATAAGCCCTAGGTTGACTAGTGGTAAGTGGGCTGGACCCTGGTTCAGTTCTGCCCCACTTGAGGCAGCCCGGAGCCATTTGGGTAGATTTCTAGTTGATTAAATTGAACGGACCGATTAGAACCACCCACTGTATAGAGCGGATCTTATTGGACCGTCTGTCTATTGAGCGGCCCTGTAAGGACCGTTTATGTTGTTCTTTGGCTTTAGCTCTGTTAGCCGTGAGCGGCCCATTATTGACCGTCCAATCCTTTGAACGGCCCAGGATGGACCGTGTATCCTTGACTTCAGTGAGGTTGATCCTCAGCCCCTTTCTATTCTGAATGGTCCAGTGCAGACCGTGTAATGCTCGAGCGGCCCAGTTCTAACCGCTTATCATCCAGAAGTGATTTCCGTGATTATTCATGTGTGAATCCGAGGACCTGATTGGTTCTTGATAACTTGAACTTTCTGGTCAAAGTATCTCTTCAACTTACCCTTGGAATCCTCCGAGGTGAGCTATACCTTGACATCAGTGGCCATTAACTTGATTAATGTCTAGACATAACTTGGGATCTTGGATCCAACAAATCAATGCCAACACATCGTAAGGGCCCGGTCTGGTCCTGGGAGGAGCACCCGAAAAGTACTTGTGCCCCGGGGAGTTTGAATGACATGGTGAGGCATTACACCGAGTGCATGACTAGCGTGATGTTTATGACAATAATATAATACTTGAATTTCTCTTGATTTGGTTAGTTATTACTTTTTGGCCAATTTCCAGTTATTTCATATTCTTGCTTTCCTTTCATTATTTTGTTACATAGTCTTTCCTTTCATTCTTTATTTACGGGCTCAAACATGCAGTTAATTGGTTAATTACTTAAACTTGCCTGTTATTACCTACTGAGCGTTCGCTCACCTAGTTGTTTTCCCCCCTTTCAGGTAGTTTAGGTGAGGACTCACAGACTGATGGGGACGGGCAAGAGTGACGACCGTGGAGCGAACCAGTTAGAAGCCTGTGAAGCTAGTTCTAGTTGTATAGTCGAATTGTGTTTTAGAGTGTTTTGGAAGAGTTGTAAATTTGAATTTCCAAAAATGTAATAGTGTTAAGTGGATGTTGTCGAAGGATATGTTTAGTGAGATTATTGTGGTTTGGAACATGGATTAATTGTATGTTATTTAATGAATGGAGTTGTTTCTATTTATAGTGACGTGTGATCTTTTAACTTTAGCATATCATGTCTATTATTATTACTTGTTTCTACTATCAGTCCCGATATTCTGCGTCGGGGCGTGACATATGGTATCCTACTAAGTGTGAGCTAGACCTGATAGCTTACACAGATGCAGACTATGCCGGGTGTAGGATAGATATGAAAAGTACTAGTGGATATTGTCAATTTCTTGGTGGGTGTCTAGTGTCTTGGGCATCTAAGAAACAGCACACTGTCGCCCTATCCACTGTTGAGGCAGAGTATGTGGCTGCAGATAACTGTACTACCCAAGTTCTCTAGATTAAACACCAATTAATTGACTATCTTATCAATCTTGGTTGCATTACAATCTTCTGTGATAACACTAGTGCCATTTCCTTAACTAAAAATCATGTTCACCACTCTAGGAGAAAACACATTGAAATCAAACATCACTTTCATGTCATGATGAGTCCATGTTCAGGAAAACTTACGACACACTAGATTCAATATATTAAAAACTTCCTTGACATGATTCTAAAATAGTGTCTCTAAAAGGATCACCTTACGAGGAGTTTGCATCTTTTCTAGCATAGAAAGAATATTTGTGTCTTCGTTTCTAGGAGTATAGCCTTCATCTAAAATGTGAAGGCTAGGGACCTTTAGTAACCTCTCATGACGTGCAGCCCCTATCTCGTCTCTTACATCGCACACAATTCTAGAAAACTGCTTATAGCCCAAGAAAAGAATACTCCTGTTCTCCTCCCATTTTTGAAGAACATCAAGTTACTGAGATCTATTGTCAACCTTAACACAGTAGAAGTCATACAAAGGAAGTTCTTCTACTTGCCAATGTGTAGCTCCGAAGAGATACCATCACGAGATGCAATGAGACTCATCACGAGATGCCATGAGACGAAAGTATCCTGAGCAGAGCATGTATATCAGGTGGCAGTAGGAGGCACCTGAAAGTTGATACATAGGCAGCTTTCTTTGATATAGTGGAAGAAACATTGCAAAATGAAGATCATTATAAAAGGAGAATTTCTATCATAAAGGACCTTCAGGAGATGACCGGAGATCTCTTGCATTACTACAAAGGCGAATTCTTGGATGAGTTGCCAGGACACATTGATTTCACTGTGCTATTGTGTCCGAGTCCCAGACAGAAAAAACTTCTAGGATACTTCGGGAAATATGAGAAGTTTAAGAGAATTGCTTAAGGCCTTTTTCAGTTCTGGCACTGCAAGTGTCGACTCTTGGAGTCGACACTTGTAGCCCAGCTTGCTACCTATACGGAGCGGGCTGCAAGTGTCGACTCCAAGAGTCGACACTTACAGTCCAGAGAGCGCTTTCTGCTACAGACAGAACCTCCGCCAAAATGTGTCGATTCTGAGAGTCGACACTTTCGGCTGGATTTTTTGTTTCTTTGCTCGAAACAGAACTCTCGATGAAATGTGTCGACTGTGAGAGTCGACACTTTCACCCTGTGTTCAGATTTTATTCTTTGACAGAACACCCTTGAACAAGAGTCGACTCCAAGAGTCGACACTTGTCCTGGGCGTCCGAAAATGGGACATCTTTAATTAGTTCTCATTCCAACTGTAATGAATAAACTATTAAAATACGTAAAACCAAACTAGTACTTTAATCACTCAAGTTCTGAATCTAAAGTGCTATATATACTTAAATTTGACTTTATTTTCTCTCTCTGTGTGCGTAAGAAGTTACCCGGATGTGCATATCACTGTTGACCCTAAATGCAAAGTTTTTCCTACTTGTATATTGTCAATGCTTACAAACTAATGAGCATTATTCTCGAAGTGATTTTTCTACACATGAAAACATCCCATAAATACATACCTCGTCTTACATTTAACTTATATATTAAATAACATTCAAAGAAAAAAATGTAACACTCTTCTTTCCCTACCTATAGAAGGGTGGGGAACCTTCTCTTATCACAGCAATGAACTAGTGAGAGAGAGTATAATTCAGGCAAGTATATATATCTATAGAGAGAGAGACTTGAGTGTGTGTAATTAAGGTATTTATAAAAAAGAGACTGAGTAAGTGAGATAGAGGATGGGACGTCAGTGAAGGGGGGAAAGGGAGAAAGATAAAAAAATTAACTAGATTTGAAGGTAGATATATACTCCACAGACATTGGATCTTAACTATATTTGAGAAATACTTGCTGCATATATCATCGTGTGTACTTGTATCGTGTCCTCTTTCATACTCCCCTTTTATTAATCTACAGTTGTGCGAATTCAATGAATGTAGTATGTACTATAATTAATCCGGGTTCGTACAATTGGATGTATGTAGTATGTACACCTATATTGAGATTTGAACTTGTTGAGCATTGCAGAAAGTATTAGTACTCGAATATGAAAGTTCATTGAATCAGTCCGCCCACTAGCTATCCTCCCTAGAGCCACCATTATTCATCGCCCAACTACTCCGCTAGATTTCTCATCATAAAAAAAACCTACCTTTTCCCGAATCCAAAGAATACCAACATTTGATTAACATTGATGTAACACTACCAGAAAATCTAATTAATAAATTAATTTACATGCTTTATTTGCCCCTCCCTGTTGGGTCTCCTCTGGCGTTGAATGATAAGAGAGAATGGCAACATGCTGAAGTGTTTTGATAATTGGCAACAGTATTGGTTGACTTTGTTGACTGCATAGTTTACTTTGTTAACTTTATATTGACATAAGGATGCACGTATTTTGATGACTTTTATATGTCAGATAATCATATAAATGTTGTCTGCATGTTTACACTTAGGCTTTGCATTAGAATGGAGTCGGTGTAATACTAAGTCAGTCTGCATTGAGTCCGTGCATAGAGTGCATTTCCAGCACATCAAGTCCGTGCATCCATATATCAAGTCGGCGCAAGCCATGTTGCTGCACACGACCAAGTCGTTGCAAAGGTCATCCATGCATTATGTAAGTCGATGCATTGGTAGTTGTTACACGAGACCAAGTCCGTGCAGGCTTAGCTCAAGGCACACTAAGTCGGTGCAACACTTCTCACTATAAGCTATCAAGTCGGTGCAACCCTTGCTGCTGCACACAACCAAGTCAGTGCAATGCCTTCCATGCATTAGGTAAGTCAGAGCAAGCATTAGTTTAGCACGCAACTAAGTCCGTGCATGCTTATGTCTAGGCACATAAAGTCCATGCAATACGTCTTAGGTAACTCGGTGCATAAGAGCTCATGCATTTAGTGTTTGCACATTAAGTCTATGCAAGTCAAGTATGTTGCAGAAGTAAGTCTGTGCAACCTTTGCACGTCACATGATCTAAGTCTAAGTAATGTTGTTCTCGGCACATTGAGTCAGTGCAAGGTTTGCACTCTGCATATACACACTCAGTGCATTACTGCATGTCATACACATACAGTCTGTGCACATCCACTAGGTCAATAAAACAAGTCTATGCATCTGTTCTTTGTGTGAACACTTGACTCCGTGCATATGTGTTCATACGTTATATCGAGCCTGTGGAGTCTGTGCACATTTTGTTCAAAGCTCTAATTAACTCTGTGCATCTTTCTACTATCTTTCAGATTGTTTCAAGCTGACATTAAGTCTGACCTTGACAGGATATTTGCTCAAGGAGTTTAAGAAAGGCACGTGATCCAAGAATGGAGGAGGTGCCAAGATGATGTCACGTGGCCTGACCACTCCAGATCTAGATAAGGCTCTGGGCGGGAATTATGGCGAGCACACGCCCTACCTTCTGCTGCTTCCTATAAATAAGGATAGTCTTCTTCAAGAGAAGACTGATTGTGATTGTGATATTGAGAGAAAAAGAGCAGAAAGAGCTAGAGCAAGCATGATCCAGAGAGAAGAAGATAGAGCAGCAGATCTAAGAAGAGAGTTTGAGAGTGAAAACTTTGAAAGTCTGAGAAAGTTTTGATCATCAGTTTCCTAGTTCAGAACCGAAACTGATTTTGCTCATTGTTGAGCTACATTCCCATTGTGGGTTTTTTGTTTCTTCGTTTGTTTCCTTTCATTTTTAGAAACCCTTGTTCAAGCTGTTTGTCAGCAGAGGTTAAGCTATAATTCGTCAGCGGTTGCAGAGGTGTGGTATCCTCTGGTCGGGTGAAGCTGTAATTCCCCAGCGGTTGCAGAAGAGGACTCCTCTGGTCGGCGTAAGCTGTAAGGCCCAGCGATTTGTAGGGTTTTCACCCCAAAGCTGTGGATCAGCAGGTTAAGCTGTGTATCAGCGGGAAACCACACTCTGGTTGGAGTGTGGGGTGGACATAGACCTCGGGTTGGAGGTCGAACCACCTTCAAAATTCATTATCTACTGTGTGATTGCCCTGTGGTTTGTGCTCATCTCTATCTAGTTTCACCGCCCAGTAGATGAATGCTTGAGACCGCCTTTGTGCTGATCGTCTAGACTCGCTATAGTTTGATTGCGTTTAAGTGTTCTTCCTCGTCCTACAGCAGTTTGATTTTATTCCGCAACTGTTGCTGTTGTAGTCAATTTTATTGGGTGATCGATCTATTCACCCCCCTTTAGATCATCAACAGAGTATTGTCTATTGGTATCAGAGCGTCCATCTATTCTATCAGTTGGTATCAGAGCATACCATCTAAGATTCATTTGACTTATCAGTTGGTATCAGAGCCTAACTCTTCTGCAGGGATCAACGTCCTGAAGAGAAACGGCCATGGATGCAAGAGGGATGGCGGCTGAAGGACATTCCACCACGAAGCCCCCATACTTTGACGGTTCAAATTACGCATACTGGAAGAATTGTATGCAAGTCTTTTTGAGGGCGAAAGACTATGAGATTTGGAAGGTGGTCAGTAAAGGACCATTCGAGCTACATCCTAATGAGGATGTATGGACGAGAGAGGAGATCAGGAAATCTACTCTATCAATGCCATTCAGTGCGCTTTACATCCCACTGAATTTTCAAGAGTTTCTTCATGCGCCACAGCGAAAGAGATGTGGGATAAGCTGGAGGTTATCTACGAGGGAACGTCTCAGGTGAGGGAGACCAAGGCGAACTTGCTGGTCTCATAGTATGAAGCCTTCAGGATGAAGCCCAGCGAGACCATCACCGAGATGTACGAGCGTCTTACCCTCATCACCAATGGTCTCAGAAGTCTGGGGAAAAACTATTATGATTATGAAATCGTGAGGAAGATTCTTCGGTCCCTGACTCCAGTCTGGCACACGAAAGCTACTGTTATAGAGGAGTCAAGGGATCTTCAGAACATGAAGGTGGACGAGTTGATTGGCTCGTTAATGACCTACGAGATGAATCTTCCCAAGACCGAGGAGCTGGAGAAGAAGAAAAAGCCGCCAACTCCAGTAGATCAAGCAGATCCAGCCATAGTGGATCATCGAGCGATCAAAGCTTCTCTGGGTCAGAAATTGAAGGAGATCAGCTTGCAATGATGACCAGAGAGTTTAGAAGATTTTTGAGGAAAGAAGGAAGAAATATTGGCCGGAGATAGTATGGTGGCAGGAGACAAACGAGGTATAAATCTAACCCTGCCAAGAAAATTGACACTAATATTTGCTATAATTGCAGGAAGGCCGGCCACATGAAGGCAGACTGTCTGGAGCTCCAAAAGCTCAAGGAGAAGTCAAAGAAGAAAGCTCCCAAAGGAAAGGCGATGGTGAGCACATGGAGCAACGAGGACGAGGGCACCTTAAGCTGCACATCAGAGAGTGAAGACGAAGAAAAGCCCATCTGCCTGATGGCCAGAAATGATGAGAAAGAAGAGGAAGACTCCGACGAGGTATCATCTCCATTTGAGCATTACACTATTTCTGATTGGGAGGATGCTTATGGTGATTTGCTAGATAAAGTAGATGACATTAGAAAAGAGAACAGACATTTAAAGAAGAAAATTAATTCTCTCATGAATGACACCACAATGACTGATAAAATTGCTCAGCTACAATCTGAGAATGATAGGTTGAAAAATTCATATGCTGAATTTGATGATTTGAAGCATGCTTTGATAGATGCTAGAAAAGAAAATGAGTCTCTGAAAAGTGTTATTGATGACTTAAAATTGAGATTGCAAAAATTTAAAAATGAAATGAAAATTATCGATGAGAAATATGAAGATGTGCTGGGTGTCAATAATGAACTGAAGAAATCAATTGAAAACCTAGAAAATCAAAATGAGGATAAAAAGAAAATCATTGAGAATATGACCCAAGGCATTGAGAATTTGAATGCCCTGTTGGGGTCTAAAGTGAATTTCAGAAAAGAGGGTCTCGGTTATAACCCCACTGCTAAAAAGAGTTTAGCATTGAAAATAATTTCATTTATTGCTGAAAAGGAGAAGAGACCTCTCATTAAAATGTCCAATGTAAATTCTGCTGTTAAAAATGTTAATTGCAAAATGCCAGTGCTCAGGACAAGGGCAAGCAGAAGATGGGTGAGTCTAGCCATGATAGCACATACTGCCCTACTTCTCAAGATAGAGTTCAGGTTAGGGGTCAACCTTCACGCACACCTAAACCCCAGGCTAGGGTCACCAAGTCTCCACTAGCTGTTCAGAAGAAGATTCAACCCTCACCCATGCAGAAGTCAGGTGGGTCTAGGGTGCAAGGGGGACAGAATCCAGCAAGAGGTCAATCCAGCCAGTTCTACCAACCCAGAGTCCTGACCTACCATCATGCTCAGCCACAACAATTCCATAGGTCTGGATGGAATAAAGTTCAAGAGAGGTCTAGATATCAGTCATATCCCACACATACATATAGACCTCAAGCTAACAACTGGGTTAGGCAGTCTAGAACATGGGCTCCTAGAAAACAAACCACCTATAGTCAGCCTAGGACCAACGTCGGCCACAATTTCTTGAATGCTCATTGGCCTAGGCACTGGAACAAACAAAATCAATTTTTTTAAAAACAATGGTGCTAGTACACTGAACAGGAAAGGAGGGACTAAGAATGTTAATGCTGAGAAGAAGAAAAATGACAAAAACAATGTTGAGAAATCCACTAAACCAACCATGTTCTAACAAATGTGATTCCTAAGGATTTGTTGTCTTGTTTGAGTAGCTCTTCATCTACTCTGGAGCCCAAACATTTTTGGGTTCCAAACTTTTCTCCATAACTGTGATTGCAAGTATGCCTGGCAGCCAAACACAACATGTGATACCTGGATAGTGGCTGCTCCAGGCATATGACAGGAGACAAGGCTAAATTTTACATGCTTGTTGACACCCGTTTTAGCCCACAAGTTGTGTCATTTCTCTTATTCATCATTTTTGATTCCCCGAATTAGCCATTGTTTTGGAGTTTTCTCGGATGGATTTTAGGCCCATTTTTAACATTTCATATCCTTTGAGCCCTAGAGATCATGATTTTCTAGAGCCCTTGAGCTTATCTTATCAACTTCCGGCTTCTAAGTCGACTTACGGCCCATTTAGGCCGGCTTCCCTCAAGTAATCGACTCTCTCTCACTGTGCAGTCCTAAAAGTGATCCTTTTTCATCTCCCTTTGTTCCTATATTAAAAAAGTTGCCTGCATTAAAGTTTTTCATCTTTCAAAGATCTACAATTTCTTCTTCTACGTCGTTGACCAGTTCTGCCCCTATTGTGAGCTATTCACATTTTTCCGGCGTGCTGTGCTGTTCACCTATGTCTTAGAATTTTCCTCTCTGTTCTAGCTCTATTTTCTGCCTCTTATGATCATTTTCTCAACTTTCTTTCTTCACCAAAGTTGTTCCTCTATCCGTTATCTACAATTTCTTCTTCTACCACTTTCGCTAGTTCTGCCCCGTTTGAGAGATACACTTCAATTTCCAAAGTCACGGGCAGTCTGCCCAAAATCTTCCTCCATCAGTGTGACGGCCCTACCCTAGACCGCCAGGGTAGTGTGACGGTCCTACGATGGACCGTCACACCGAAACTTGCCCGAAATCGCCCTGTTCGACCCCTAGATCGTGGCGGTCCTACCTTAGACCGTCAGAGTCCATGTGACGGTCTAGTGTGGGTGCGTTACACTGAAACTTGTTCGAAATCGTCCCGTTTGACCCCCAGAGTGTGACGGACCTACCCTAGTCCGTTACATAACTCTGACAGTCGTACGATAGACCGTTACACACATCTGAGAGTCCAATTCGTGCTGGACTCTGCTCCATTTCTGTGCGTCGTGGCCCTCTTGCAGATTCCATAACTTCTTGAATTCTTCTCTAAATTGAGCGCCGTTTGTTCCTATGGTTTCTCCTTTATATTATCTTGAATTCAGTCCAAAGAACTCTAAATTTTATTTGCTATCTTGCTCAGAATCATGCCCAAAATTTGAGAGTTTAGGTGTCCTGGTTCAACTCAAACTCTACAGATTAAGCTCCGGGGCTCCCTTCCAGAAGCCATATCTTCCAGATCCTTCATCCAAATAGAGTCCCATTTTCTCCTATGACTTATCTTGACTATTATCTCGAGATTGATCCATAGATCTCGAGATTTGATGGACTCTATCTCTTAAACTCGTGGAGGAAAGTTGGGGGTTTCACCACTTTTCTATAAAAACTGTCCAGTTCGCAGTCGCGACGGGGGGCTCTTTCTTGGTTCGGGGTGAAGCCATGCTGTAATTCCAACTCACAACTTCGACCTTGACTTGAAGAGGGAAGTATTAGCTTTCAATTCCATCCTTCTGGGCTTGATTTCATGGTCTATATTCTTAGTTCTCTTCCTCTCAAAATCACAAATCATCACAGTTTCCTACACCTTTCTGCTACACATGCACTTTTACACGTTTTGCATCAACGTTTCTCTCTATTATCTCAATCAAATCTCGTGATTTCAAATCTCATGCATGCACAACACACCTACCTATCTTTTCCACCCTTCCACAGGGGTTAAAAACCTCCCCCCGGTGCGTTCTCCCTTAATTTCTACCCCTATTTTATCACTACGGGATTGATACTACACATGCATGTTCTAATGGGTTTTTTGTCTTTGTTTTACCTTTGTTTTGCAGGAGAGCATGATATGAACGTGAGGCCTTCTTCTTCTAGCCGGCTGGAAGGAAGAGGTTTGATTCCACAAGTTTCCTGCACCCCGTTTCAAGCGCAATCAAGTCTTTAAGTTCCAAGGTACACGGCGCCGTTCCTCTCCTTTCTTCATCCTTTGGCATTGTTGGAACCTTGGTGGCGATCACGGTTAGTATTTCTCATCCCTTCATCCCCCTTGTTTTTGATTCACTTGTTTATGCATGTATTAGTTTAAAGGGGGTGGGATAGGAATCTAATAAAAAAACAAATCCACAATGCTGACTGAGAAGAATGGAGGCCTTGTCACCTTCGGAGGAAATACTAAGGGTAAAATCATCGGGTCAGGTAAGGTAGGTAAGTGCACTACCTGCTGCATTGAGGAAGTTATGCTAGTTAATGGTCTTGCTTACAATTTGCTCAGTATCAGCCAGCTATGTGATAACGGGCATAGAGTTATTTTTGATTCCCAATGCTGTAGAATTTATGAACCTAATTCTGATGTTGTTAAATTTTCTGGTAAGAGAGTAAATAACATCTACATGGTAGATTTAGATGATTTTGCTCACTCTAATCTATGCCTCACAGCTAATAAAGATGATTTAGCATTTCTGTGGCATCGTAGATTAGGACATGCTAGTTACACTGTCTTGCATAAATTGAATAAACATAGCATGGTTAGAGGACTCCCTAAAATTTCATTTAAGAAGGAAAATAAAGTCTGTAATGCATGTACATAGTCCAAGCAGACTAGGAAGTCATTCAAATCTAGAACTGAAAACATGTCCTCCAAACCTTATGAGCTGATACACATGGACCTTTTTGGATCAACTAGATCAGTCAGCCTATCAGGAAGGAGATATGGGTATGTATTAGTGGATGACTTCTCTAGATATACGTGGGTCTTTTTCATCTTACACAAAAATGATGCATTTTTTGAATTTCAGGAGTTCTACTTGAAAATAATACAGAAAAATTAAAATTCAATTGAAAATATTTTGTCAGATCATGGTGGTGAGTTTGAAAACTCACAATTTGATGATTTTTGCAGGGTCAATGGGATTACTCATCGGTTCTCCTCACCAAGGACACCAGAGCAAAATGGAGTGGTGGAGAAGAGAAACCGGACACTTGTGGAGATGGCCCGTACACTCCTAGTTGAAGGGGGCCTACCAAGAAAGTTTTGGGCAGAGGCAGTCAACACTGCATGCCATGTAATTAACCGAGCCATGGTAGGGCCGTTTACTCAGAAAACACCTTCTGAGATTTTAAAAGGTAAGAAACATTCACTTGCTCATTTCAGGGTCTTTGGATGTAAGTGCGTTATTCATGTTAATGATAAAAGAGACCTTGATAAATTTGAACCTAAAAGTGATCCAGGAATTTTCCTTCGATATTCTAAAAATACTAGAGCATATAGGGTGTACAACCTAAATTCTAAAACTGTTGAGGAATCTCCACACATTGTCTTTGATCAGTCCCTAAATAAGTCTGATGTTGGTCTATGCAGGAAAGAAGATGGTGGAGAAATTCTGAAGGAAGGAAACTCTGCAGACCAATCAGATAATGAAGAAGAACCTAAAGAAAACAATGCAGAGGAACCTGCTGTTCAGGGGGAGGTAAATGAAGGTCAAGGTAACCAAGTTATCAATATCATATTTTTAAGAGATCATCCAGTAAATAATGTCATTGATAACTTAAATGAAACCCCTAGGACTAGAGGCTACTTTAGAGCACAGCATGAATTAAATGCATATGCATTGGTTTCTCATGTAGAACCCAAATCCATTGATAGTGCCCTCAAAGATGTGCATTGGATCAATGCCATGCACGAGGAGCTTAATCAGTTTGACAGGAACAAGGTGTGGCATCTGGTCCCACCTCCTGATCATGGGACTGTCATTGGGACAAAATGGGTTTTTAGGAATAAAACTGATGAGCTAGGTAATGTAGTTAAAAATAAAGCCAAGCTTGTTGCTCAGGGGTACAATCAAGAATTCAGAATTGACTTTGAAGAGTCATTTGCCCCTGTAGCCAGGATATAGGTAATTAGAATACTTTTGGCTTATGCATGCTCATTAGGAATAGCTCTCCAGCAGATGGATGTTAAATCTGCTTTCCTCAATGGGGAAATAAAAGAGGATGTCTTTGTGAGACAACCTCCTGGCTTTGAATGCTTAGATTTCCCTAATTATGTTTATAAGTTGAATAAAGCTCTTTATGGCTTGAAGCAAGCTCCTAGAGCTTGCTATGACAGGCTCAACAAATTCCTTACCGAGAAGAAGTTCACAAGAGGTGAGGTTGACCAAACATTGTTCACCAAAGTAAGTCATCCAGACATTCTCCTTGTTCAGATTTATGTGGATGGCATTGTATTTGGGTCAACTAACCCCAAATTGTGTAAGGAATTTTCTGATTTAATGACACGAGAATTTGAAATGAGATCAATGGGTGAGCTAAAACCGTTTCTTGGACTGCAGGTGACACAGACCAAGGATGTAACATTCATCACTCAGTCCAAGTACATAAGGGACCTGCTAAAGAAGTTCAAATTTGAGAACCTCAAGGACATTGCAGCACCAATGGGTACATCAATAAGTCCTGATGAAAACCCCAAAGGTAAAACAGTGGATCAAAAGCTGTATCGAGGTATGATCGGATCCCTTTTGTACCTTACTGCATCTAGGCCTGATATACAGTTTGCAGTGTGTTTATGTGCTAGATTTTAGGCTAGTCCTAAGGAGTCTCATTTTAGTGCAGTGAAAAGGATCTTTAGGTATATGTCAGGCACCCAAGAGCTTGGTCTTTGGTACCCTGCTAAGTGTAAGCTGGAGCTTCTAGCATACACTGATGCAGACTATGCTGGGTGTCGGATAGATAGGAAAAGCACTAGTGGCTATTGCCAATTCCTAGGTGACTGCCTAGTATCTTGGGCTTCAAAGAAGCAACACACAGTTGCCTTGTCCACTGCAGAGGCAGAGTATGTCGCTGTAGGGAATTGCACAGCTCAGGTACTATGGATTAAGCACCAACTTTCAGATTATCAGATAAATTTGGGATGTATTCCAATTTTATGTGATAATACTAGTGCTATCTGCCTAACTAAGAATCATGTTCATCACTCTAGGACTAAGCATATTAACATTAAACACCATTTTCTTAGAGATGCAGTGAGCAAGAGCGAAATTGAGTTAGTCTTTGTTGAAACTGAAAAACAAGTTGCTGATATTTTTACTAAACCCCTTGAAATGAAAGATTTAAATATCTAAGAAGAGAATTGGGGCTTTGTAAATTTTAGCATGAAAATGACTAATTTCATTCTTGAATTGTCTTCTAAAATGCTTGAAATAATAGTGTCTACCTGTCTTTGAATTTTGAATAAAGGATGTTTAATGTTAGAATAATTACTTTTGCACTGAGTATATAAATTGCTGCACGACTTGCACAAATAATCTTTGAAGTCGATGCATGGCAGTGCATATAGTCAAGACATTGAGCTAGCACTTGTTTCCCATACTTGCCCTGTATAGAGTCTTAAGTCGATGCATGTTTGACACATAGTCGATGCATGTTTTCACCGGGTGTATAAGTCGATGCATAGTGTAAGTTTTCAGCATGTAGTCGATGCATCTTAAGTCAATACATCATGATGTCAGGGGGAGTGCTATTGAGTCTGATCTTAGTTCAACTTCACTTATTCTCTCCTCTTTCTCTGAAATTTCTATCTCATGACATCATTCACATTTAGTCTATTCTTGAAAACCTTTGAGCTACTCCTATGCTTCATTGTCTACGTCTATCACTCTGATTGGATAACAGTTGTGTAACTGGTTCATTACTTTGAGCATCATGCACTTCAATTCTTTTAAGAATCACATGTGTTTCTTGAATGAACTAAAGGTTTAATTTTAATAGACTATAGAGTCAAAGAACTGCTCTTCAGAAAACTAGGTGATAGAAAACATTTATAGCTCTTAACCTTTGTCTCATGATTTCAATGAAAAGGTCTTTACTGTATCTGAACTTTTCAGACTTAGTGAAGTCTAGGCTGGGAAAACTAGAACAAGTATTGTTTTTGAAAAAGTATCTCTGAAAAGTTATAAGGGCAGCATCAATAAAATCTTAAATGAAAAAGAATTGAACAAAGTGGCAGGGCAATGACTGAATTACACTAAGAAACTGAACCCTCCATCAAGGAAATGGAGAGGACCTTATGTCATGAGGTGTTTCATGTTATCTCTGTTCACATGGTCAAATCTATAGGGCTGGTTTCACTGAGTAACTGGGGGTACTGGCGTCTGATAAACGTGTACCCTTAATGTCAAAGGTGTAAATCATCTTGGTAGTTCTTGATCAGAGGCATATATAGTAGTTTATGTCTAGTAACTGGGGGTACTTGCGTCCAACCCACGTGTACACCTAATGTCAACAGCATAAATGACACTTGTCTGTTCACTAAGTTCAGACTAGAAGTGAAAAAGAAATGCTATAATCCTTCTCATGCAAAAGGTTATGAAGTATCAATTAGTTCATCTCAATACAAATTCAGGTTACTCTCCTTGATATTCATTGTTTCTGAAATAAGTAAGATATAGTCTTGACCTAGTCTAGTATAGTCATGTGACTTAGGTTAATTGCTATAAACGGACACTATGACCATATTTCAGAAACTTAGTGATTTAACTCTACCTTCTATAACTTTTAAACCCGAACTTACTCAAGAATGCATATTGATTGATTCTTATGAATAAAAGTTGTTCATGATTTACTTATATTCTGAACCAATACATAGAATGTTATCTAGTCTATCTCTTCTACCCTTCCACTATCTCCCCTCCTCCTTATTTGCTGATGGCAAAGGGGGAGAGTTTATTCTCTTCTTCCTTATGACATAGGGAGAGAGATTGCATTCTGATGGCAAAGGGGGAGTAAGTATAAAGGAGAGTCAGATAAAGGAGAGTCAGTCTATGTGTTTAGAGGAGAGTCAGTCTATGTGGAGAGTCTGTAATGGTGTTTGAGAGAGAGAGAGAGAGTCAGAAATTCAGGGGGAGCATCTTAAAGGATTCATTCAGGGAGAAAGTCTATGCATAAGTCTGTGCATAGTGTCTGCACTTGCATGTATGTCATCTGACTGTGATTAATGATTCATCAAAATACATCATTCTTAATGCATTTACTTTTGGTGTTGCCATCATCAAAAAGGGGGAGAATATTGGGTCTCTTCTGGCGTTGAATGATAAGGGAGAATGGCAACATGCTGAAGTGTTTTGACAATTGGCAACATTATTGGTTGACTTCGTTGACTGCATAGTTGACTTTGTTAACTTTATATTGACATAATGATGTGCGTATTTTGATGACTTTTATATGTCAGATAATCATATAAATGTTGTCTGCATGTTTACACTTAGGCTTTGCATTAGAATGGAGTCGGTGTAATACTAAGTCAGTCTGCATTGAGTTCGTGCATAGAGTGCATTTCCAGCACATCAAGTCCGTGCATCCATATATCAAGTCGGTGCAAGCCATGTTGCTGCACATGACCAAGTCGTTGCAAAGGTCATCCATGCATTATGTAAGTCGATGCATTGGTAGTTGTTGCATGAGACCAAGTCCGTGTAGGCTTAGCTCAAGGCACACTAAGTCGGTGCAACACTTCTCGCTGCAAGCTATCAAGTCGGTGCAACCCTTGCTGCTGCACACAACCAAGTCAGTGCAATGCCTTCCATGCATTAGGTAAGTCAGAGCAAGCATTAGTTTAGCATGCAACTAAGTCCGTGAATGCTTATGTCTAGGCACATAAAGTCCATGCAATACGTCTTAGGCAACTCGGTGCATAAGAGCTCATGCATTTAGTGTTTGCACATTAAGTCTGTCCAAGTCAAGTATGTTGCAGAAGTAAGTCTGTGCAACCTTTGCACATCACATGATCTAAGTCTAAGCAATGTTGTTGTCGGCACATTGAGCCAGTGCAAGGTTTGCACTCTGCATATACACACTCAGTGCATTACTGCATGTCACACACATACAGTCTGTGCACATCTACTAGGTCAATAAAACAAGTCTGTGCATCTGTTCTATGTGTGAACACTTGACTCCGTGCATATGTGTTCATACGTTATATCGAGCATGTGGAGTCTGTGCACATTTAGTTCAAAGCTCTAATTAACTCTGTGCATCTTTCTACTATCTTTCAGATTGTTTCAAGCTGACATTAAGTCTGACCTTGACAGGATATCTACTCGAGGAGTTTAAGAAAGGCACGTGATCTAAGAATGGAAGAGGTGCCAAGATGATGCCACGTGGCCTAACCACTCCAGATTTGGATAAGGCTCTGGGCGAGAATTGTGGCGAGCACACGCCTTATCTTCTACTGCTTCCTATAAATAAGGAAAGTCTTCTTCAAGAGAAGACTGATCGTGATTATGATATTGAGAGAAAAAGAGCAGAAAGAGCTAGAGCCAGCACGATCCAGAGAGAAGAAGATAGAGCATCAGATCTAAGAAGAGAGTTTGAGAGTGAAAACTTTGAAAGTCTGAGAAAGTTTTGTTCATCAGTTTCCTGGTTCAGAACCAGAACTGATTTGCTCATTGTTGAGCTACATTCCCATTGTGGGTTTTTTGTTTCTTCGTTTGTTTCCTTTCATTTTTAGAAACCCTTGTTCAAGCTGTTTGTCAGCAGAGGTTAAGCTATAATTCGTCAGCGGTTGCAGAGGTGTGGTATCCTCTGGTCGGGTGAAGCTGTAATTCCCCAGCGGTTGCAGAAGAGGACTCCTCTGGTCGGCGTAAGTTGTAAGGCCAAGCGATTTGTAGGGTTTTCACCCCAAAGCTGTGGATCAGCAGGTTAAGCTGTGTATCAGCGGGAAACCACACTCTGGTTGGAGTGTGGGGTGGACATAGACCTCGGGTTGGAGGTCGAACCACCTTCAAAATTCATTATCTACTGTGTGATTGCCCTGTGGTTTGTGCTCATCTCTATCTAGTTTCACCGCCCAGTAGATGAATGCTTGAGACCGCCTTTATGCTGATCGTCTAGACTCGCTATAGTTTGATTGCGTTTAAGTGTTCTTCCTCGTCCTACAGCAGTTTGATTTTATTCCGCAACTGTTGCTGCTGTAGTCAATTTTATTGGGTGATCGATCTATTCACCCCCCTTTAGATCATCAACAGAGTATTGTCTATTGGTATCAGAGCGTCCATCTATTCTATCAGTTGGTATCAGAGCATACCATCTAAGATTCATTTGACTTATCACTCCCATCACCCTAACAATAAATCTATTTAAGATTATAGAAATTAAAATAAATTGAAACAACATATAAAAATAAAATCAAATTTTTACTTACTGTTTATTTGCAAAAAAACTCTAATTCTTTCATTCCCGTCCTCTCGACCGATTATCCTACCATGAATAAAAAATATATAAAATAAAATAAAATAAATTTATCTAATTCGCAGAGTGAGGGTGAGAGAGGGCGGGAGCAGGGTGGGGGAGGGAGGCCAACGGGAGAGGGAGAGAGGGCGAGAGTAGGAGGGGGGCCACAGTGCGTGTGTCTATGTCTGTGTGTGCTTGTGTCTGTGCGGGGGAGGGGGGCCAACTGGAGAGGGAGAGAGGGCGAGGAAGGGGGAGTGGGGCTGCCAACATAGAGAGGGAGAGGGACAGGACTGTGAGAGGGGGAGGGAGAACGGGTGTGAGAGAAAGAGGGGGTCGACCACCCCTGGACGGCGCCTCCTCTGCAGGGTGAGCGCCTCCTCTGCCGTGTGTGTGCGTGAGAGGGAGTGATAGAGCAGGAGAGGGAGAGGGAGTGAGGGAGACTAAGAGGGGGAGAGGGACAGGGAGAGTGTTACAGAGAGAGGGAGAGGGGTCGAGAGGGTTTACCTACCGAAGTGAGGATGGTGACAGCGAGTTTCGGCCGGCGATCGAGGATGAGGACGGCGACGGGGAGGACGGCTCTGGCGACAGCGGCGGCGACGGCTCCGGCGGCGACGGCGGTAGGGAGATGGATGAAGATGAGAATGAGAGGGAGAGTGGGGGGAAGTGAGTGACAGGGAGTGGTGGGGAGGGGCCGATTTGGGCGGGGGAATTTGTGATTTTCAGACGGCATTTCAGACGAAATTTCAGAGGAATAATATTTTCGTCTGAAATTTTAATAAATTTCAGACGGAATAGTTTCCGTCTAAATATAAGTCTCAATTTGAGACGGATAGTGCGACAGATAATTATCTGTCTAAAATAGAGATTGAATTTTAGATGGAATCTATCTGTCTGAATTTCAGACGGAATCTATCCGTCCGAATTTTAGACGGATATTGAGACTCAAATAATTCTGTCTAAAATTCCCGTCGCTAATAGTGCCTTTTCTTGTAGTGTATACTTGAGACTGAATAGTGGATCTTGCTGAGTAACTAGGGGTATTGGCATCTGATAAACGTGTACTCTTATGTAAAAAAGGCTAGATCATACTTGACTGTTCTAAAGCAATAAAGAAAAGAAATATATGAAAATATCTCTGCTCCTCTGAAGATAAATTCAGGACTGTGAAGGTTGTTTAATCTCAATACAAGTTCTGGTCAATCCTGTTGATGCCTCGAGGTTCAGATAAACAAGATAATGTAAGACAAAAGATGACATGTTCCATGTGCTCCTGATTCATTACTATTAAGAGCTTGTACAAATTGATTCTCACAGAGTGGAGTGGCTAGTCTCTCACTTTCATACTCCTTAAACCACATAAGTTCAGGAATTAACTATCTGCACTCTTATAATAGAAGAATCTGTGCTTTACTTGCTTGATTAATGAAATGCTTAAACATTTTGTCACATCAGATTTCTTCTTAAATATGATACTTATCATGATATCTTCATGTTTATCCTTTCTGCTAATGGCAAAGGGGGAGAGATTTTGATGTTGGGGAGAGTTTGATGGGGGTAGTTTTGCATTGCATTGGTTGTGCATTGCATTTGCATCTTGCTGAGAGCACAATTCTTGATTCTTAATAAAATCATTGTTGACATCAAAATGTAAATGTGTTGCCATCATCAAAAAAGGGGAGAATGTTGTGGGAGTTTGTGTGGTACAATACATTTCATGTCATGTCTCCTCTAACTTAATTCACTAAAGTTAATTTCTTATTTTGTTTTGATGATTGGCAACTAATCATTTTATTTTTCAAACCTTGGATATTGATAAATAATGACTTTCAACACTGATTAGCATTTTATAGCTTCATGCACTTGCATTGCATACGAAGGTCGGTGCATGATAGGCTGTGTTCATAATAAAGGTTGATGCAAACTACATGGTAAGCTGGTGCCAGGTCGGTGCATGTTTGTGTCACCTGCATTTGAGGTCGATGCACCTTCTTGCTTCGTTCAAAGAAGGCCAGTGCATATTTTATCTTTCTGCATTCAAGGTCGGTGCACATTTTGTTTTCGTAGAAGGACGCATAAGGTCAGTGCAAACTGTGTCATGCGTATCTAAGGTCGGTGCATATCGGCCTTAGTCTTCGATAGGGTCGGTGCACGTCTACATTGTTGATGCGGGATGGACACGTGACCTGGGACTCTAGCTCGCGGACATCCCTAGCGAGGGAAACGCGGGATCTTGCGCGGTTGAGGAACCGGCAATGAGTCGGGTAGTCGGCTCTCTTTTGTGCCCAGATCGGGTCACCGGACGGGTTTCGCTCTCTCTCTCACAGCGGTGATTAAATTGAATCGAGCTATTAACCTATCACTCGTAGCGGCATATACAAATAAATACGAAATAAGCAAATGCGATAGAGAGAGTGGCGAGTTTACCTCCACGCTCTGGGTGTGGGGAAGATAATCCCGGCCAAGATAGTAACTCCCGATACAAACAATTACAATAATTACAGAAATGAATTCTACTGTCCACTCCACGCAGGGAGGTAAATGGCTACAAGTGGGGCCCGAGAGGACCGATCTTGGGATGACGGGCAGCTTCTTGGACAGCTCCGGCGGTAATGCATGCCAATGAACGTGGGGCCCACGTCCTGGTCGGAGGGCTGAACGGGCTGGGAGTGGTACCGCTGCGGTGGGGACCCCTGGAGGGAAGACCCCTAGGAAGGGATCGCACTGGTTTGCTTCGTGGGAGGCGAGGAAGACCGACATGGGGGCGTTGTTGATTGCTGCCCACGGACCTGTTATGCTGTCACAACACTGTGCGACCCGGCGAGAATGGCTGCTGCGATCAGACCAGAGCTCAGAACGACGTGAGACTAGCGCCGTTGGAAAGCTCTCTCAGAGATCTACAACCCTTGGTTGTCACAGGAATTTTAATCTCTCTGTATTTGCCGTGGTTGAATATAGAACACGCTGGCTCTCAGGTTCAGATCTGGCAGGACAGATTTAGATCTGCCTGAGAATTAGAGTTGACCGGAGGCCAAACGGTGGAGTTTGGATCTGAAATTTTTATGGATGGTAGATGGGGATGTAAGGAACACGGGGATAATTCTTGTGTAATATTTGGAGGTGGTTTGGGTGGGTAAAAGGATTTTATGGTGGAAGTGGTCGGATCTGGATTGCACATGACATAACAGATTTTAGGAAAAGGCAGTGATTGTTTGGATGGGAAAGAAAATTCCTAAAATGACAAAAAACATTGGAGACGATGGCTTTGGTGGAAAAAACTCTCAGTTAAAATTTTAGATCATTCTGAAATGGGAAAGGGGGTGAAAAGGGACAAGAGGTGACTTGCTGGCTGGTGGATCTGCACAGGAGGTAGATTACTAAGGGTGGAAAGAACAGATTGGAAAAAATAGTAAACGAGGGAAAAATAACTTGAATTTTTTTTGTGGAGGCTGGGGTGGACGTGGGGAACTCACCCTACAAATTTGATCACGATCTGAGCTCTTGATTGAAAGTTAAAAATCGTGAACTAGACATCTATCTAGAGTGGACATAACTTCCAACGAAGTGGCGGCGACGGTGCGATGGCGACTGCGGCGGCAGAGATGAGTTTCTCACTCAAAGGGGGACTGATAGAGAGGAATCACACCTCAGGAATTGGAGCTCTCGCAGCTACAAGGGGAGAAAGGAGAGAGGAAGGGGGCGCACTTGGCCTTCTTGGCTATTTTTCACAAAATTCATTCATTAATTGTATCAAAAATGGAAAATACATGGCTTTTATATGAAATGGACACTCTAGGCAAATGAGCAACCTTACCCTCAGATCTAGGGTTAAGGAGGGGTACCTTGGGAATGCAAAAACCTACTTTTCCCCATGTGGTCAAAGATAAATAAACAATTTAGCCTAATAAGGCCAAAACAAGGGGCGCCCTCCTCATGGGTCAATCTTGGCAACTTTTGGGCCAAGGACCACCCAATTGGCCCATGAACCATGACTAGCCTATGGGGCCTTCCAAGCTAGGAAACCCATGGGAGAGGGAAAAGCCCAATTGGGCCTTAAGTGGCCTTAAGGTCCAATATGAAGGCCTTAAGGTCCAATATGACCATAACCCCTGGAGAGGGGGATTTCCACAGCCCACCACCAAGGCGGCCCAACAAGGCCTACAAGGTCCAACCGGGCGAGCCCCACCCAAGTGATAGCCCACAGGGCCCACTTTGGGAGAAAAGCCCAATAAATAAAGACTCGAGGAACCAACTCTCCCCGGCGGCCTTCTAGGCTCGGAGGGCCCGAGACAACGGTCAGATCGGATGGAAGGTCCGGTCTAAAGCCCACTCTCCGACCGAGAGAAAGAGGCTCCAGCCGACCTATCCGACCCCACCTTCGCCGGGCCATGCCTATCGCTCGGACACGAGCTAGCATCCCCGTAGCTCGGTGAGACCGCTTGTTTACCTGCAGGTGCGGCCGTTCAGAGTCCTCCGGTAGCGGGAGAGTCATGGGAGCTGCCGAACTCAAAGGGGATAACGCCCCCACGATCCGGCCATGAAAGCCCCTGATGAAGACGTAACTCCCGCCGGGAAGCCCTCAGCTCACCGGACTCTTAAAAGGCGATGCACTATTTAAGTAAGGGAGACCCTCCGGAAGATGGTAAGATGAACTAGCCCTTCACATACCCTAAGCTCCTGGGCACGATTCGCTTCACCCTTGGTGGAGAGGATTCTCGCGCATCAGCTCTCTCCTCCCCTCATTATCGCTTCCACCATCGCTCTACTGACTTAGCCATCGGAGGGTTTTCCCCCAGGGAGATCCCCTGGGTCCTCTGATACGTTTCCCTTCTCTTGCAGATTCATCTTTTGGTGATCCACAGCCCGCTCAGGACTCAGCGCGAGATTCCGCCTCTTCATCTGGCGCCGTCTGTGGGAATCGAACCCACGACCACCTACCCCGAGGGAGCCCTAAGCCTGCCGGTCACTATCGGCACCCCACCCAAAACCGTTACGGTCATAGTGGACTTCGTAGTGATTAAAGGTATGATAGCGTACAACGCCATTTTTGGCAGAAAAATTCTCAGCCGAATAAAGGCCGTGCCATCTACCTATCACCAAAAAATGAAGTTTCCCACCAAAAACGGGTTGGGGGAAGTCCGAGGTAACCAGGCCACGGCTAGAAGGTGCTACAATATCTCGGTGGAAGCCTCAAGGCCGGACGGGAAGGATAAGGGCCCCAGGGGAGTCGAAGGAAAAACCGTAACCGCCGAGCCCGGTGGCGAATTATTAACGGTATTCCTGAACGACGACCCGGCCCTTGGAGTGAGGATCGGTTCCGACCTACCACCGAAGGAACAGCAGCAATACAAAGAGTTTCTTTCTGGGTACGTCCGGGTCTTCGCTTGGTCCGACGATCAACTCCCTGGTGTACCAGAGGAAACTGTGATGCACAAGCTTAACCTCGACGCCACCGTGAGGCCCGTACAGCAGCGGAGGAGGAAGCATGCGCCCGAGAAACAGGCGATCATCAAGGCGCAGGTCACCAAGGGACAAGAGACTGGTCTTTTCAGACCGGTCCTGTACCCAACGTGGCTAGCCAACGTCGTCCTGGTGCCGAAGACCACCGGCAAGTGGCGAATGTGCGTAGACTTCACCGATCTGAACAAGGCCACCCCCAAGGATTGCTATCCGCTGCCGAGCATCGACCAACTGGTTGACTCAACCTCGGGCAACGAGATACTCAGTTTCCTGGATGCCTATTCGGGTTATCATCAGATCCGAATGAGCCCTGAAGATGTCGAGAAGACCGCCTTCATCACCGACTATGGCGTGTACTGCTACACCCGGATGCCTTTCGGATTGAAGAATGCTGGAGCCACATACCAGCGACTGGTCAACCATATGTTCGAGGGACAGTTAGGTCGGAACGTCGAGGCCTACATCGACGACATGCTTGTCAAGACCCCAAGGGTCCAAGACCACCTCACCGACCTGGCCGAGACTTTCGGCACCCTCATGAAGTACAGCATGAAGCTCAACCCCGCCAAGTGTGCCTTTGGAGTAAGATCCGGGAAGTTCCTGGGTTTCCTGGTCACTCAGCGGGGGATCGAAGCAAACCCTGACAAGGTCCAGGCCATCCTGGACATGCGCCCGTCCACGTGCATCAAAGACGTCCAGCGTCTGACGGGGCGTGTTGCCGCTCTCAGTCGTTTCCTGTCCCGTGCGGCCGAACGATGCTTGCCCTTCTTCAAGCTAATGAGGGGGCCTAAAATAGCGTCTGCTACATTCGTATGGGACGGGGAATGCCAGACAGCGTTCGCCGAGCTCAAAGAGCTCCTAGCTTCACCCCCGGTGCTCTCCAAGCCCGTTGCAGGCGAGGTTTTGCTGCTCTATCTCTCGGCGACGCCATCAACGGTCAGCTCGGTCCTAGTCAGGAATGACTCGGGAGTCGAGAGGCCGGTCTACTACACCAGCAAGGTGCTCGGCGAGGCCGAGCGGAGGTACCCCACAACCGAGAAACTCGTGCTAGCGTTGGTTACCTCCGCAAAGCGCCTCCGACCCTACTTCCAGGGGCATCCCATCATCGTGCTAACCGGCGAGCCACTGAAGAAGATTCTGGCCCAACCCGAGGCCTCGGGGTGACTCGTCAAATGGACCATCATGCTCGGGGCATACGACATCTCGTATCGGCCACGATCAGCTATCAAGGGGCAAGCGCTCACCGACTTCATCGCCGAGAGCACTGTTCCGGTCGAGGACAGGCCTCCGACAGCAACCGGGCCAACCTGGGAGCTGTTCGTCGATGGATCGTCCAACTCGGTCGGTAGCGGCGCAGGGATCCTCCTAAGGTCCCCCGAAGGAATAGAGTTGCAGTACGCCCTAAAGTTCAACTTCCCGGCGTCCAACAATGCTTCCGAGTACGAGGCCCTTATCTCGGGGGCCCGCATGGCCCGACGGTTGGGGGCTGAGCGAGTCAGGATCCACACCGACTCCCAGCTGGTCGCAAGCCAGGTCAGCGGCGAGTACGAAGCTCGGGAGGCACCTATGATCAAATACCTCCAGTTGGTCCGGAGCCTGGCCCAGCAGTTCGTGGAGTTCGAGGTAGTCCGAATAGCTCGGGAGCAAAACTCTCGGGCGGACGCCCTCTCTCGACTGGCCTCCTCCCTAGACCCGGAAGGTACACGATCGGTCCTCCTAGAAGAGCTAGAGCGCCCGAGCATAGACTCGGAGCTCCTCGCCGTTGACTCGGCCACTCCCGACGACTGGCGCTCCCCCTACCTCTCCTGGCTACGAGACTCCCAGGAACCCTCCGACTCTCGAGAAGCCCGCCGGATGAAGTACCAAGCTCGGCGCTTCGTCATCCTCGACAGCGCCCTCTACCGAAGATCGTTCTCCGGGCCCCTTCTGAAGTGCCTCGGCCCCGACGAAGCGAGCCAAGCTATTGAGGAGATTCATCAAGGCCTGTGCGGAGCACATTCAGGAGGTCGGTCGCTGGCCAGAATCCTGCTAAGGCAAGGATACTGGTGGTCGACCCTCCAGCGCGACTGCACGGCTTACGTACAACATTGCGACCGTTGCCAGCGGTTCGACCATTTGGTCCACCAGCCGGCCACGGAACTTGTCACCCTTACCGAGCCCTACCCTTTCGCTCGGTGGGGGATCGACATCCTTGGGCCATTCCCAACGGCTCAATCCCAGAAGAAGTTCATCATCGTCGCCATCGACTACTTCACCAAGTGGATCGAGGCTGAAGCAACAGCGAGGATCACCGAGACAGTCGTCTGGGGTTTCGTATGGAAATCGATCATTTGTCGCTTCGGCGTCCCCCGAGTGATAGTGAGCGATAACGGGCGGTAATTCGACTCTCGATACTTCCGAGATAGATGCGCCGACCTAAATATCCGTAACCACTTCACTTCGGTCGCCCACCCTCAGGCCAATGGGCTGGTTGAAAATGCCAACAAGATAATCTTGAAAGGCATAAAAACCAGACTCGGCAAGGCTAAGGGTAGCTGGCTCGAGGAACTGCCTAGCGTACTATGGTCGCACCGAACGACCCCCAGAACGGCAACCGGTGAGACCCCTTTTCAACTGGTATATGGCACCGAAGCCGTCGTTCCATTGGAAATCGCCAATCCGTCTCTCCGAGTGATCAGCTTTGTGCCCGAGGCAAACGAGCAGAAGCTGCTCGAGAACCTCGACCTGGCAGACGAACTCCGAGAGATCGCGAACGTCCGAGCTACGGAATACCAGCGCCGCCTCACTCGGTACTACAACGCCAGGGTCCGAGGCAGACAATTCCGACCAGGGGACTTCGTCCTCAGGAAGGCAGAAGCCTCTCGACCACTAGAGGCGGCGGGCAAGCTATCCCCCAACTGGGAAGGCCCCTACCGAGTGATCGAGACGCTCGGGAAAGGTGCGTACAGGTTAGCCACAATGGAAGGGGAATCCATTCCCCGGACATGGAACGCAACCACACTACGCAGATTTTATTTCTGAATACTGTATCAACAAATTGGGTAAAATAAACCTCCTTATCTTTCGCATTCATTCAAGATAACTGTTGGTACATCAGAAAGGCAACTGCCAATACATTACATAACAAAAAGCGAAAATCCATCTGGCACCGCAGCAAACGGCCATCGCCCGGTCGACCCGGTCTTGACCTTCTCGCATCCAGCCACTGACTCTGCCTCGCGTAAAAACTGGCTCGGACAAGAGATGGTCGACCCAGTTGGCTCGGGTGGTCCGTGACAAAGGTGACAGAGGGACGGCAAGGAGAAGGCCACCTTTCACGCAAGGAAGGCTACCTTCCAAGTTGGCAACAACCTGGAAAAAGGGCACGCCGTGAAGGTCCCCTTTCTTCCAAACTGCCAACTCTTTGGAGGCGAACAGAAAGCAAGCAGCCCCCGAAGAGTGAAAGAAATGAAGAACAAAAGAGAGAGAAAGAGGCAGTGCACGGGGGTAAGGAAGGGACTGGAGCCGCCTCCTCCCCTCCCACGGAGGGGAGTGGCGGCCGGCATCCCTAACTCCCCCATCCGCCCTCCATCTCGGCGTCCGCCCGGAAGCCTCACCGGAGCCAAGAGGAGGAAAACGGCGTGCCCCCGCACGTCGAAGCCCTCTCCCGATCTGCGCGGCGACCATCGGACCCGCCTCATGCACGCACGGCGACCGTGGGACCCGACCGATATTCCAGGACATCTGGAACCGGCCGCTCCCCGTCGTCTGCAGCATCACCTTCTGAAGGGTCCTCCATGTTCCGATCGCGGTGGCGCAACGCAAAGCGAAGACGAGGGAATAAGAGTAGACCGCCGGCGAAAGTCCTAAGTGTTAAGAGAGAAGGAGCGCCCTTCGGTCCTTTTTATAGGCCAAGGGAGGCCACGCGCCTTAAAAGACTCCCCCCTCGAAAACACGCTACAGGACCTCCCTGGAAGGTCACCTCGAAATCCCTGCCCCCCGCCCTAGCGGGATTCGCGAAGCACCTCGCCTTTCAAAGCATGGTAATACGGAAGGACGCCCGCCAGAAGTCTCCCGAATCGACATGCGAAAACGGCGCAAAAAATATCGGCACTTTCCAACTGCCACGATACGCCAACCAAATCACAGCAAAGATAGCGATCAAATAAAGTAAGTTATTTATTACCTTCCATAAAAGCCTCTTACAACGAGGAAGACGGACAAAAAGGGGAAGGGGCAAAATAAAGTTACATCAGGCCTCGGGCCCACTTTGAAGCTCGGGAACCGCAGTAGGGGACGCGTCACCCCCGGTACCCTCGGCGACGGCCGGCCCGGACACTGACCTCGCCTGTGCGAGAACTGTCCCGGTCGCGAGCCCTCCCGAGGCCTCCGGAGCCGGTGACCCCGCTGAAGGTGATTCCCCCGGTTCTTCCCCGGCCGAAGATGAGGAGCTGGAATCTGACTCGTCCGAGTCATAACGCTGGCCGTAAGGAAAGTCACCTCCGGCCAGGTGCTCATTAGCATAGTTCATCGCTCGGCGATAGCCCTGCTTGAACCCCTTTCGAGCACCCCGGCGGAGAGCTACCTCGTAGTAGGGTAGGGCGGCTGCAATCAGGTCGGCCGAGTAAGCTTCTGAGCCTTTATAGCGCTCGATCGCCTCCGCCTCGACCTGCCTGTCCCGAGCCCGCTCCGCCTCGGCGGCACGCTCTTCCGCCCTCGCCAGACGCTCCTCCAGCTCGGTCATCCTCCGCTCGGTCTCGGTCATCCGACGCTCCGCCCGGGCTCGGTCCGCCTCGGCCTCAGCACGAAGGCGCTCCGCGTCCTCCGCTCGATCCTGCAGCTCGGCACGCTCACGCTCCCAGAGGCCGTCCAGCTCGACGTGGCGTTGACGCTCGTCTTCTAGACGCTTGCTCTTCCTCTCGAGTGATTCTCGGGCCCTTGTCAGCTGCTCGGCCAGTACCTCGGCCTCCCAACGGCTCGACCGTGCCAACTCCCTGAGAGCAAGGAACTCCCGCCGGAGCCCCTCGTGCTCCCCCTCGAGCCGAGCTAGTTTCCTCTCGCATCCACCGAGGGTCCAGGCGAGCGTCGACCGCTCCGCCTCCGTCCGGGCGTGCGCCTCTGCCATCACGGCCGCTGTCCGAGCTATAACAAGGCCGCCCTCCATCAGGATGTCAAGGACCCAGGTAGGAGTGCTGCGCTTTTCTCCGCCCCTCGTCCTATCGGCGATCGACCGGCAGATCCGGTACAGATCACCCGAGACACCAAGCCTGACCAGAGCTTCCGGCAAAGGGGACCGCTCCACCCTGGGCGCCCCGTCAGAAGGCCCTGTTGTGGCAGCAGAACTAACCGCCCCGCGCACCACGGTCGGTTGGGGTTGCAACGCCTCCCCGGGCGAACCCCCACCCTCGACCGGCGCCGCGGGATCAACGGCACCAGAAACTGCCGGCACTTGGGGTTGTGACACACCCCCATCTGCACCGACCGAGCTCTCGGTCCCAGCGCCGGCCACGCCGGCATCGGCCCCCTCTGTCCCCACAGATGGGAGAGCCGACCCATCACCTCCCTCTGCGGGGCCCCTGGTCTCCTCGGCCCCCTCTCGCTCGGCAGATGGGAGAGCCAGCCCAGAAGGGTCGGCCCCATCCTGCCCCCGAGAGGGGAGCGCCGCCGAGCCAGAGTCGCCCCCGACGGCGGTAGGAAGACCGGCTTTCCTGGCCCTCTTCCTGGCCTTCGCGGCCTCCCGCAGTTTCCCCACCAGGGGATCCTTGCGCTTCAGGCCGGTCGACCGAGAAGTCCCCTCGGGGGCCGCCCCCTTGCCCTTATCTCGGGCATAAGCGCGACCCACCGAGACATCAGGCTCGTCGGCTGCCGAGTCCTCTCCCAGATCGATGACCTCGGCCGCCTCCTCGAGAGGCTCCCGCCTCACGTCTGCAACAAGAAGAAGCCCCGGTCAGGAGAGAAAAAAAAAAGGGTTACCACCCCAGAAGAAGACCCCTCGTACGAGCTTGAAGACTCCGGGGGAGAAGGAAGCTGCCGAACCGCCTCCGCGGTTATCCTCGCCAACTCTTCAAACGCCGCCGCAAGGCTCCGCGTCTCCGCTGTGCTCTCACGGCGCATCAAGAAGCAAGGAAAGCCTAAAACCCTGGAAGCCTAGAACGATGAACAGCGCCCCCTATAAACCCCTGAGGGTGGCGGCGCGCCGTTCCGTGCTCCGAGAAAAAGGGGGGCCCCTTCGTTTCAAATCCGTCAGGATCATCATTACAGGCCTCGGCAACCGCTATAAGCGGCTACATAACGCCAACGGAATTCCACCCACCTGAGCCACGCCGGTCCAAAGCCTCGAAAAACTACTCATCCGAGCCTCCTTTGGCTCGGGAGTAGGAGGGGGACAAGTGGAGAGGGGGATTTCCGCAGCCCACCACCAAGGCGGCCCAACAAGGCCTACAAGGTCCAACCGGGCGAGCCCCACCCAAGTGATAGCCCACAGGGCCCACTTTGGGAGAAAAGCCCAATAAATAAAGACTCGAGGAACCAACTCTCCCCGGCGGCCTTCTAGGCTCGGAGGGCCCGAGACAACGGTCAGATCGGATGGAAGGTCCGATCTAAAGCCCACTCTCCGACCGAGAGAAAGAGGCTCCAGCCGACCTATCCGACCCCACCTTCGCCGGGCCATGCCTATCGCTCGGACACGAGCTAGCATCCCCGTAGCTCGGTGAGACCGCTTGTTTACCTGCAGGTGCGGCCGTTCAGAGTCCTCCGGTAGCGGGAGAGTCATGGGAGCTGCCAAACTCAAAGGGGATAACGCCCCCACGATCCGGCCATGAAAGCCCCCGATGAAGACGTAACTCCCGCCGGGAAGCCCTCAGCTCAACGGACTCTTAAAAGGCGATGCACTATTTAAGTAAGGGAGACCCTCCGGAAGATGGTAAGATGAACTAGCCCTTCACATACCCTAAGCTCCTGGGCACGATTCGCTTCACCCTTGGTGGAGAGGATTCTCGCGCATCAGCTCTCTCCTCCCCTCATTATCGCTTCCACCATCGCTCTACTGACTTAGCCATCGGAGGGTTTTCCCCCAGGGAGATCCCCTGGGCCCTCTGATACGTTTCCCTTCTCTTGCAGATTCATCTTCTGGTGATCCACAGCCCGCTCAGGACTCAGCGCGAGATTCCGCCTCTTCAACCCCTTAATGGACTCTAATAAGTGTAACCCCTTAATGGACTCTACATGAATGTGGCCCAATGCCTTATTAAAAGCCTTACAAAGGAGCCCAAGTAAAGAACTTGACCCAAACGAACACACATTACAATCCATATTACACAAATACATCCCACACTTATAATAAAATAGCCCTGATGCCCCATCAATTCTCCCCGGATGGGAGGAACTCGACCTCGTCGAGTAAGGGGTGCGGCTGCTCGTGTGGCTCCTGCGGATCCATCATCGACCAGGTAGCACGGAGTAAGCCCCACTCCAGGTAACCATCACCTACTCATCCCGTATATATTCAATATGCTCACGCTGCTGTGGGAGTGAGGCTAGAGGTGGAGACTCCGGGGTGGGGTCACTCTCAAAGGAATGAGACGGCTCAATGACTAACTAGGAATCACCGCTGAATCCCTATATGTGACTAGATCCGACACATTGATAGAGCTGAACCCAAATTCCAGCAAGCCTACAACATACGCATTGGATCTGACTTGCCTCACACTCGAAGGGACTGACATCACGAGCTGACCTTTGACTCAATTCGATGTATGCAGACTCACTATGCACTTGACAAATGTATGAATAGACTCCTAACAAACCACACAAACAAACCACATAAAGAAGAAAACTGACTTATGCATGGCCCTAGACTTAAGGAGGTGACATCACCCCGAGGTGGTCATCTTCCGAGTGCTGCATCTTGGGTGTCACTAGGTTCCTCCGGGTCATCGCCATAGAATTCGTCAGCTAAGTCCTGCTCGGCCTCATAGCTGACTGTCACTAGCCCTGATGGTGAGGCTTCTCCAACCCTTTGGTCCCCAATGACTTGAGATGTATGTGTGGGGCACTGGCCTGCAAAGTGACCGAACCCCTGGCAGCGATAACACTGCTGGCGTGAACCACTAGGCTCTCTGATAAGTGGTCCCTTACCCTTATCTTCCCGAAGGACTGGGGGTGTAGGCAACAAGAGAGGTGGTGTGGGTGCCGGGGGATGGGCAATAGGTCCCGGGGGGTGGGCAATGGGTGCCGGTGGTTGGGGTGGAGGTAGATCCCGTGGCGGGGGAGGACGAGGCCTTGGAGTGAATTGCTCCTGACGGGCGGGCTCCTGAGGTTGAGCCATGGGGGCCTTGGGATATGGGCCTAAGGAGCTACGGGGCTCGGCACTACGAAGAGAGACGGGGCCCAACCATTGGGTAGACTCGAACTCTCCCTCAAACTGCTCCATTTCGAGAGCAACCTGATACTCGTCTTCCAACTTGGTCACATTGCGGCGAAAAAGCTCATACTGATAGTGGGGTCGCAGACCACGACGGAGGGGAGAAATAGGCACGGAGCTCTCCTCCGTGACATCCCATCGCAAAAAATACTCATCAAATTCAGCGATGTACTCGGAGATGGACCGATCTCCCTGACTGAGACTCTGCCACCTATCGATGAGGCGCTGACAGTATGTGGCAGGAAGGTACTTTTGCCGAATCTTGACCTTCATCTCACCCCATGTCTCAACCAGGGGCTCTTGCCGATAAAACAATAGGCTCTCTACATTCTTCCAATAGGTCTGAGCATGTCCCATCTGCCTCATGGTAGCGAATCAGACTCTTCGACGGTCTGACATGTCGAACCAATCAAAGTACCGATCCATTCCGGACTCCAATCTAGATAGACCTTCGGGTCCAAGGTCCCGTCAAAAGTGGGAGGATCCACACGAACGGTCCTGAGGGTCCACTCATCCTCATCTACATCATGATTATGCCATTGAACACGACGGTGACGACCATATCCCCCATTTTGATTCTCGAATTCATCGTCAACTACCTCGGGGACTCGACGCCTCCTATCATCTATCCCTTGTGCCCTAGGAGCAATAGGTGGCTGAACCGACTCTGGTTGACCATTTGTCGGCACGGGATGCGCCTCAACTGGGGGTCTCTCTCAGACGGCTACTCTCCCTACCAGACCGTGAACAGACTGGTCCGACTCTTCAGCCTTATCCTCTAACGCCTTCATCCTTCCTGTTGGGTTCTGTGCGTCCCCTCGTTGTCTTTGACAATGGTTTTGATGATTCCAATATATTGTGTGTTTTGTGTTTACTTGTTTTGTGTTTACTTCAAAGTGGAAATCTTGATTGTCTATGTTTTATGGCATCCAAGTCTATACACTCTGTTTCATATATAAATGCTTGACATTGTGTTTCATGCATACTCAAAGTCCATACATTCTGTTTCATACATTGGCCTTCATAATCTAAGTCTACACATTGGCCTTTGGCCACCAAGTCTGTACATTGGCCTTCATCAGCCAAGTCTGTACATTGGCCTTTGGCCACCAAGTCTACACATTGGCCTTTGGCCACCAAGTCTGTACATTGGCCTTCATCAGCCAAGTCTGTACATTGGCCTTTGGCCACCAAGTCTATACATTGGCCTTCATACTTCAAGTCTATACATTGGGCTTCATATTTCAAAGTCTGTACATTGGCTTTCATCAGCCAAGTATGTACATTGGCCTTTGGCCACCAAGTCTATACATTGGCCTTCATACTTCAAGTCTATACATTGGGCTTCATATTTCAAAGTCTGTACATTGGCCTTCATCAGCCAAGTCTATACATTGGTTCAAGCCACCAAGTCTGTACATTGGCCTTCAATCCAAGTCTATACATTGGCCTTCTTCCAAGTCTATACATTGTCTTGTGCCTTCAAGTTTCCAAGTCTATACATTCAGTTTCATGCATATACAAAGTGGAGATTTGAGTTTGCTCTCAATTCATCTAATTCATGTTGGCTTGATTAAATTGTATTTGAAAGGTGAACCTGTGAAAAAATATGGTTTGGAAATGTTTGAATCAGTTGTGCATATAGTTGCACTTTCAACATACTAATGTGCAGGTTCATCAAGGTTGAAATGCATTGAAGAGGTGGTATTGTGTGGATAATGCATTCAAGTTCGATTCTTCATTGGCATGGATCAAAGCATAACATGAAATTGATTGTCTAAAGGTGCGGGTTCATTAAAGTCTAGAAATCTCTGAAATCATGGTAAGAATCTTCTTATGATGGATTTCCATGTGGGGAGATTAGGCTCACTTCATGCTTCATGGCTTTGGGGTTAATTGGCTTCCAAATTGTCAATTTGATAATTGTAGTTCATATTGCATCATGCTCATGTTGAGTTCTATTCTTTCATGCAATATTTGATTGGATTTGGTGTTACTTTACCAAGTGATTTATGCATGTTCTTGAGGAAGTTCTTGAGTTGAAAATGTGATCAAATATTTATGTGCCTCATACCAATGCTTTCATAATCATATTACATGTCTTTTGGGTCTTGGACTCAAAACTAGTTCTAAATGTGAATGCATGATCCAAATATTTTAATTCATGATTGGGTTCAATGGATTGCATGTTTAGATCATTGGGAATGCATTTAAGAATCATTTTTTAAGGTCCCAAGGTCAGTGGGTCGACCCCCCATGCTCAATGGGTCGTCCCCTGGGCAAACAGGTTGTTTTTAAGCTTCTGGCTGAAAGTGGGTCGACCCCCCTCTGCCAGTGGGTCGACCCCCCTGTAAAATCTGCCCAGACAGCATCTGTCTGGCAGATGGGTCGACCCCCCCATGAGATGGGTCGACCCCCCCCCTGTTCGCAGCACCGTGCGGGAATTCCGTAAGTCAACGAAACTTGGTCTAATGACCTCCGATTGGGATGAAAATTTACACACTTACCCTTAAGTTACTAATGAACATATTGGGGTGGTTTTGCTAGGGTTTTGCAAGGGTATTATGGTCTTTTGCACAACGCATCCCTCTTGTATATATAACATACGAATTTGGGGTTTTAACAATCTCCTTTGGCAAACCTTGTTCTATTTGTTGTAGGAGAGAAAGAAGAGAGCTCTAGGAAGCTTCAACGCTAGATTCGATCTACATCCCTCGACATTTGGAGCTCGTGGAAGAAGAAGAAAAGGAGCGGATCATCAAGGGGATCAAGAGGACACTCTCAACGTCATCATCCGGCTACCCTCCGACCCGTGGCATAGAGAAGACATTCTATAGCCCTTGTTCTTCGATAGGAATTTCTTTCTACATCCTTTTTGTGCTTAATGGAGTCAATCTCTTTAGGTTTCTAAAGTTATATTGATCATATCCTTCGTTTCTAAACATCATGTCTGTGAGTGTGTGAACCGTCGGTGAACGGTTGTGGAGTTATTGTGCCGCGGGCATTGCGGCTTGTGTGTGTGTGTGATTGTTCGTCCCTTGTGGATCGTGTACTGAGCTGCGTCTCGGTGTGTGCTTATTGTCCAGGGTGTGTTCCCCGTCGTGTGTGTGTGGATATTGCTACAGAAGTAGCGTGTGTGTGTGGTTGGGGTTCGTCCCCGTGTTGCTACGAAAGTAGCGTGTAGTGAAGCCTCACCCGGTTGGGTGAGGGGTGGACGTAGAGAGCCCTTGTGGTCCCGAACCACCTAAAAATCTCCGTGTCCTTTGTGATTGCCTGTGTGTTTGTCCCTTTCTTCTATCTCGCTTCACAGGTTAGTGTAATAGATTTTTACTCACTACACCACTGCACATTGTTACTTCTGTTATTCGCACTAGGCATAATTTTCTCTAACATTTGCATTGTTATTACGAGTGAGATCGGAAAGATTGAGAGAACATGTTAAATCTCATGTTTGTTTAGGGTAATCAAGTAGTTGATTTTAATTCCACTGTGATCAATTCAGAAAGTTTTTTTTAAATCCGCCATCTAGGTCAAGGGGACAATTCAACCCCCCTTCTTGTCCGCCATCCAGTCTGGGCCAACACTTCCTTCCAAACGTACGCCTAGGCCATCCACTCGCGTACTCAACCCTTCCATCTTATCCACTCGGGCACTCAAATCATCCATTTTAACCATAATAGCTTGAAACATATCGGCCACCGATGACGCATCGGGACTAGGGACTCGGGGATCTGCCATAGGTGGAGGTGGTGGTGAGTATTGGGTACCCCTACGAGTGGGCATGCAAAGGACAAGGGGTTGGAATGCACCGACCAAGGTGAAGTGATAAACCTAGACTTAACCAATATTCGGTACTTGGCGGAGTTCCAGGATCCGAAGATCCTCTCACGCGAGTGAATCACCTTCCCGATAGGTGTAACCTAACGTTCGGGCAACACCTTTTTATATTCCGAATAAAGGAATGCAAATGAGACACTTAGACTTAGACACTCTCTAGATGACTCTTTTTTATGTTTTTAAGCAAATACTACCCTAGACTCAACCTTCCGCTCTGATACCAATTTGATGCGGGACGGGCACGCGACCTGGGACTCTTGCTCGCGGACGTCCCTAGCGAGGGAAACGCGGGATCTTGCGCGGTTGAGGAACCGACGATGAGTCGGGTAGTCGACTCTCTTTCGTGCCCGGATCGGGTCACGGGACGGGTTCGCGCTCTCTCTCGCAGCGGTGATTAAATTGAATCGAGCTAGTTACCTATCACTCACAGCGGCATATACAAATAAATATAAAATAAACAAATGCGATAGAGAGAGTGGCGAGTTTACCTCCACGCTCCGGGGGTGGGGAAGATGATCCCGGCCAAGACAGTAACTCCCGGTACAAACAATTACAATAATTATAGAAATGAATTCTACTGCCCACTCCACGCAGGGAGGTAAAGGGCTACAAGTGGGGCCCGGGAGGACCGATCTTGGGTTGACGGGGGGCTTCTTGGATAGCTCCGATGGTAACGCGTGCCAAAGAACGTGGGGCCCACGTCCTGGTCGGAGGGCCCAACGGGCTGGGAGTGGTACCGCTGCGGTGGGTACTCTTGGAGGGACGACCCCTAGGAAGGGATCGTGCTGGTTCACCTCGTGGGAGGCGAGGCGGTCTGACCAGGGGCATTGTTGATTGCTTCCCACGGACATGTTATGCTGTCACAGCACCGCGCAACCCGGCGAGAACGGCTGCTACGATCAGACCTGAGCTCAGAACGACGTAAGACTAGCGCCATTGGAATGCTCTCTCAGAGATCTACAACCCTTGGTTGTCAAAAGAATTTTAATCTCTCTGTATTTTCCGTGGTTGAATTTAGAACACGCTGGCTCTCAGGTTCAGATCTGGCATGATAGATTTGGATATGCCTGAGAATGAGAGTTGACTGGAGGCCAAACGGTGAAGATTGGATCTGAAATTTTTATGGATGGTAGATGGGGATGTAAGGAACACGGGGGTAATTCTTGTGTAATATTTGGAGGTGGTTTGGGTGGGGAAAATGATTTTATGGTGGAAGTGGTCGGATCTGGACTGCATAGGATTGAACAGATTTTGGGAAAATGCAGTGATTGTTTGGATGAGGAAAGAAAATTTCTAATATCACAAAAAATATTGGAGACGATGGCTTTGATGGACAAAACTCTCAGTTAAAATTTTAGATCATTCTGAAATGGGAAAGGGGGTGAAAAGGGTGAAGAGGTGACTTGCTGGCTGGTGGATCTGCACAGGAGGCAGATTACTAGGGGTGGGAAGAACAGATTGGGAAAAATAGTAAACGAGGGGAAAATAACTTGAATTTTTTTGTGGAGGCTGGGGTGGACGTGGGGAACTCACCCTCCAAATTTCATCACGATCTGAGCTCCTGATTGAGAGCTAAAAATCGTGAACTAGGCTTCTATCCAGAGTGGACAGAACTTCCAACAAAGTGGCGGTGGCGGTGCGGTGGCGGCTCGATGGCGGCGGCGGCGGCAGAGATGAGGTTCTCACTCAAAGGGAGACTGATAGAGAGGAATCACACCTCAGGAATTGGAGCTCTTATAGCTGAAAGGGGAGAAAGGAGAGAGGAAGGGGGCGCACTTGGCCTTCTTGGCTATTTTTCACAAAATTCATTCATTAATTGTATCAAAAATGGAAAATACATGACTTTTATATGGACACTCTAGGCAAATGACCAACCTTACCCTCAGATCTAGGGTTAAGGAGGGGTACCTTGGGAATGCAAAAACCCAATTTTCCCCATGTGCTCAAAGCTAAATAAACAATTTAGCCTAATAAGACCAAAACAAGGGGCGCCCTCCTCATGGGTCAATCTTGGCAACTTTTGGGCCAAGGACCACCCAATTGGCCCATGAATCATGACTAGCCTATGGGGCCTTCCAAGCTAGGAAGCCCATGGGAGAGAGAAAAGCCCAATTGGGCCTTAAGTGGCCTTAAGGTCCAATATGAAGGCCTTAAGGTCCAATATGACCATAACCCCTTAATGGACTCTGGAGAGGGGGATTTTCGCAGCCCACCACCAAGGCGGCCCAACAAGGCCTACAAGGTCCAACCGGGCGAGCCCCACCCAAGTGATAGCCCACAGGGCCCACTTTGAGAGAAAAGCCCAATAAATAAAGACTCGAGGAACCAACTCTCCCCGGCGGCCTTCTAGGCTCGGAGGGCCCGAGACAACGGTCAGATCGGATGGAAGGTCCGGTCTAAAGCCCACTCTCCGACCGAGAGAAAGAGGCTCCAGCCGACCTATCCGACCCCACCTTCGCCGGGCCATGCCTATCGCTCGGACACGAGCTAGCATCCCCGTAGCTCGGTGAGACCGCTTGTTTACCTGCAGGTGCGGCCGTTCAGAGTCCTCCGGTAGCGGGAGAGTCATGGGAGCTGCCGAACTCAAAGGGGATAACGCCCCCACGATCCGGCCATGAAAGCCCCCGATGAAGACGTAACTCCCACCGGGAAGCCCTCAGCTCACCGGACTCTTAAAAGGCGATGCACTATTTAAGTAAGGGAGACCCTCCGGAAGATGGTAAGATGAACTAGCCCTTCACATACCCTAAGCTCCTGGGCACGATTCGCTTCACCCTTGGTGGAGAGGATTCTCGCGCATCAGCTCTCTCCTCCCCTCATTATCGCTTCCACCATCGCTCTACTGACTTAGCCATCGGAGGGTTTCCCCCCAGGGAGATCCCCTGGGCCCTCTGATACGTTTCCCTTCTCTTGCAGATTCATCTTCTGGTGATCCACAGCCCGCTCAGGACTCAGCGCGAGATTCCGCCTCTTCATCTGGCGCCGTCTGTGGGAAACGCACGAAGAGTCAAGATGGTGAGAAAAAGCTCAGGGAGGAGATCCGCCGGCGGGGCAGGTAAGGCTGTGGCAGCGGGAGGCGTCCCCCCTAGGGTCTCACAGAGCCCCCCCTCCAACGCCAGTGTCCCCGCTCAACAGGCCACCACCCCCCCCGGCGGAGACAGAGGCACCCCTCGACGGCGGCGCCAACGCCTTCCAAGCCCTCAACGAGAAGATGGACGTCCTCGTAGAGCTCATGAGGGCCCAGGCGGCCCGAGACGCAAGGTCCCGCGCCCCGTCAGGAAGTCCCCCTCGAAGGAGTGCAACGCAGCACACCGCCGGAGGCCGCTTCACCCTCCGCGGCCGACAGCTCCTCCTCAACGACGTCGGAGGACCCTCGCAAGCTCCGCCTGCGGAGCAAGAGGCTTCCTCCACGCCGAGGAAAGGGAAGCAGGGGGCGAAGCCGCCGCACCCGGGCACTAGTGCTCCGGGAGATCGCCATGACGCCCCCCCCAGCCCCACGGCACGGCCACAGCCGGAGCTGTCTCTCCGGCTACGAGATTTTGAAAGACGGTTCGCAGAGCAAGAGCGAACTCTTCGCGCCCTGCAGAAGACCTCTTTCCCGGAGGACGAGGAGAAATCCCCTTTCTCCGAGTACATCTTGAAGGCAGAGGTCTCTCCTAGAGCCTCCATCCCAACCTTCAAGCTCTACGACGGCCAGGGCGACCCAGCCGACCACTACGACAGCTTCGACGCCCTGGTGACCCTGCATGGAACGCCGGATCCCATCAAATGCCGAGCCTTCGTGGCCACCCTGGTCCAGGGCGCTCAGGCATGGTTCCGAGCCCTCGCCCCGGGGTCCATCCGAGACTTCAGGCAGTTCGGGCAAATTTTCAAGGAGAGCTTCGCCGGTAGCGCCCCCCCAAGGTCGGTAGTGGGGCTCCTGGCTCTCAAACAGGCGCAAGGGGAGAGGCTCCGGACTTACGTCCACTGATTTAAATCGGAAGCCCTTAGGATCCCCCGCCTGGATGTGGCCTCAGCCACAACCGCACTGACCGGGGGCACCCGGGACGAGAATCTCCGCCGCGAGCTTGTCCTCCACCCTCCCTCGACCCTTGCCGAGCTAGTGACTCTGGCATTGCGCCACGCCGAGTGCGAAGAGGTACTCAGCGCCTGCCGAGACACAACCGGCTCGGGTCGGGAGGGGGACAAAAAGCGGACCTCCGAGCCAAACCCTGGCTAGAGCAAGAAGCGCGATCGAGAAGGAAAGCGCAAGAGAAAGTACGAGCGGTATACCCCTTTGACCGCACCAGTCTACGAGATCTATGAAGACATTAAAGACTCGGGACTTCTCCGCCAGCCCGAGCCTATGAGGTCGAAGAACCACAAGCGGGACAGGCATTGCCTGTTCCACGGCGACCACGGGCACCACACCGGAGATTGCCATCAGCTCCAGGATGAGATCGAGCGCCTCATCCGTCTGGGGCATCTAGCCCGGTTCACAACCGGGCACAAAGAAGATCGAGACGCCGCAGAGGAGATCGACAACGCCCCCCGAGGGGTCCACATCAACGTCATCTCCGGCGGAGCGGCATCGGGAGGCGACACCAGCCGAGGAAGGAAACGTCATGCCGAGCGGGCCAGCCGAGCCCTAGAGCCCCCCAAAGGCCCGCCAATGGAGCCCCAGGTCATAGTCTTCTCCGACCAAGACCTGGAAGGGCTGAGCACCCCGCATGACGATGCCCTCGTTATCTCGGCCACGATAAATCACTGTAATGTAGATAGGATTTTGGTTGATAATGGGAGCACCCCGGATGTATTATCTTATGACTGTTTCCTCAAGATGGGGGAAGACCCATCCAAGCTCCGCCCGATCCGAACACCCCTGTGCGGGTTTAATGGCCTGGCCACCTACCCCGAGGGAGCCCTAAGCCTGTCGGTCACTATCGGCACCCCACCCAAAACTGTTACGGTCATAGTGGACTTCATAGTGATTAAAGGTATGATAGCGTACAACGCCATTTTCGGCCGAAAAATTCTCAGCCGAATAAAGGCCGTACCATCTACCTATCACCAAAAAATGAAGTTTCCCACCAAAAACGGGTTGGGGGAAGTCCGAGGTAACCAGGCCACGGCTAGAAGGTGCTACAATATCTCGGTGGAAGCCTCAAGGCCGGACGGAAAGGATAAGGGCCCCAGGGGAGTCGAAGGAAAAATCGTAACCGCCGAGCCCGGTGGCGAATTATTAACGATATTCCTGAACGACAACCCGGCCCTTGGAGTGAGGATCGGTTCCGACCTACCACCGAAGGAACAACAGCAATACAAAGAGTTTCTTTCTGGGTACGTCCGGGTCTTCGCTTGGTCCGACGATCAACTCCCTGGTATACCAGAGGAAACTGTGATGCACAAGCTTAACCTCGACGCCACCGTGAGGCCCGTACAGCAGCGGAGGAGGAAGCATGCGCCCGAGAAACAGGCGATCATCAAGGCGCAGGTCACCAAGGGACAAGAGACTGGTCTTTTCAGACTGGTCCTGTACCCAACGTGGCTAGCCAACGTCGTCCTGGTGCCAAAGACCACCGGCAAGTGGCGAATGTGCGTAGACTTCACCGATCTGAACAAGGCCACCCCCAAGGACTGCTATCCGCTGCCGAGCATCGACCAACTGGTTGACTCAACCTCGGGCAACGAGATACTCAGTTTCCTGGATGCCTATTCGGGTTATCATCAGATCCGAATGAGCCCTGAAGATGTCGAGAAGACCGCCTTCATCACCGACTACGGCGTGTACTGCTACACCCGGATGCCTTTCGGATTGAAGAATGCTGGAGCCACATACCAGCGACTGGTCAACCATATGTTCGAGGGACAGTTAGGTTGGAACGTCGAGGCCTACATCGACGACATGCTTGTCAAGACCCCAAGGGTCCAAGACCACCTCACCGACCTGGTCGAGACTTTCGGCACCCTCATGAAGTACAGCATGAAGCTCAACCCCGCCAAGTGTGCCTTTGGAGTAAGATCCGGGAAGTTCCTGGGTTTCCTGGTCACTCAGCGGGGGATCGAAGCAAACCCTGACAAGGTCCAGGCCATCCTGGACATGCGCCCGCCCACGTGCATCAAAGACGTCTAGCGTCTGACGGGGCGTGTTGCCGCTCTCAGTCGTTTCCTGTCCCGTACGGCCGAACGATGCTTGCCCTTCTTCAAGCTAATGAGGGGGCCTAAAATAGCGTCTGCTACGTTCGTATGGGACGGGGAATGCCAGACAGCATTCGCCGAGCTCAAAGAGCTCCTAGCTTCACCCCCGGTGCTCTCCAAGCCCGTTGCAGGCGAGGTTTTGCTGCTCTATCTCTCGGCGACGCCATCAACGGTCAGCTCGGTCCTAGTCAG
This sequence comes from Amorphophallus konjac, assembly GCA_022559845.1. Lineage (NCBI taxonomy): Eukaryota > Viridiplantae > Streptophyta > Magnoliopsida > Alismatales > Araceae > Amorphophallus > Amorphophallus konjac. Next base: position 388,352,448 of record CM040118.1, on the reverse strand, counting down.
GAATGACTCGGGAGTCGAGAGGCCGGTCTACTACACCAGCAAGGTGCTCGGTGAGGCCGAGCGAAGGTACCCCGCAACCGAGAAACTCGTGCTAGCGTTGGTTACCTCCGCAAAGCGCCTCCGACCCTACTTCCAGGGGCATCCCATCACCGTGCTAACCGGCGAGCCACTGAAGAAGATTCTGGCCCACCCCGAGGCCTCGGGGTGACTCGTCAAATGGGCCATCATGCTCGGGGCATACGACATCTCGTATCGGCCACGATCAGCTATCAAGGGGCAAGCGCTCGCCGACTTCATCGCCGAGAGCACCGTTCCGGTCGAGGACAGGCCTCCGACAGCAACCGGGCCAACCTGGGAGCTGTTCGTCGATGGATCGTCCAACTCGGTCGGTAGCGGCGCAGGGATCCTCCTAAGGTCCCCCGAAGGAATAGAGTTGCAGTACGCCCTAAAGTTCAACTTCCCGGCGTCCAACAATGCTTCCGAGTACGAGGCCCTTATCTCGGGGGCCCGCATGGCCCGACGGTTGGGGGCTGAGCGAGTCAGGATCCACACCGACTCCCAGCTGGTCGCAAGCCAGGTCAGCGGCGAGTACGAAGCTCGGGAGGCACCTATGATCAAATACCTCCAGTTGGTCCGGAGCCTGGCCCAGCAGTTCGTGGAGTTCGAGGTAGTCCGAATAGCTCGGGAGCAAAACTCTCGGGCGGACGCCCTCTCTCGACTGGCCTCCTCCCTAGACCCGGAAGGTACACGATCGGTCCTCCTAGAAGAGCTAGAGCGCCCGAGCATAGACTCGGAGCTCCTCGCCGTTGACTCGGCCACTCCCGACGACTGGCGCTCCCCCTACCTCTCCTGGCTACGAGACTCCCAGGAACCCTCCGACTCTCGAGAAGCCCGCCGGATGAAGTACCAAGCTCGGCGCTTCGTCATCCTCGACAGCGCCCTCTACCGAAGATCGTTCTCCGGGCCCCTTCTGAAGTGCCTCGGCCCCGACGAAGCGAGCCAAGCTATTGAGGAGATTCATCAAGGCCTGTGCGGAGCACATTCAGGAGGTCGGTCGCTGGCCAGAATCCTGCTAAGGCAAGGACACTGGTGGCCGACCCTCCAGCGCGACTGCACGGCTTACGTACAACATTGCGACCGTTGCCAGCGGTTCGACCATTTGGTCCACCAGCCGGCCATGGAACTTGTCACCCTTACCGAGCCCTACCCTTTCACTCGGTGGGGGATCGACATCCTTGGGCCATTCCCAACGGCTCAATCCCAGAAGAAGTTTATCATCGTCGCCATCGACTACTTCACCAAGTGGATCGAGGCTGAAGCAACAACGAGGATCACCGAGACAGTCGTCTGGGGTTTCGTATGGAAATCGATCATTTGTCGCTTCGGCGTCCCCCGAGTGATAGTGAGCGATAACGGGCGGCAATTCGACTCTCGATACTTCCGAGATAGATGCGCCGACCTAAATATCCGCAACCACTTCACTTCGGTCGCCCACCCTCAGGCCAACGGACTGGTTGAAAATGCCAACAAGACAATCTTGAAAGGCATAAAAACCAGACTCGGCAAGGCTAAGGGTAGCTGGCTCGAGGAACTGCCTAGCGTACTATGGTCGCACCGAACGACCCCCAGAACGGCAACTGGTGAGAACCCTTTTCAACTAGTATATGGCACCGAAGCCGTCGTTCCATTGGAAATCGCCAATCCGTCTCTCCGAGTGATCAGCTTTGTGCCCGAGGCAAACGAGCAGAAGCTGCTCGAGAACCTCGACCTGGCAGATGAACTCCGAGAGATCACGAACGTCCGAGCTACGGAATACCAGCGCCGCCTCACTCGGTACTACAACGCCAGGGTCCGAGGCAGACAATTCTGACCAGGGGACTCCGTCCTCAGGAAGGCAGAAGCCTCTCGACCACTAGAGGCGGCGGGCAAGCTATCCCCCAACTGGGAAGGCCCCTACCGAGTGATCGAGACGCTCGGGAAAGGTGCGTACAGGTTAGCCACAATGGAAGGGGAATCCATTCCCCGGACATGGAACGCAACCACACTACGCAGATTTTATTTCTGAATACTGTATCAACAAATTGGGTAAAATAAACCTCCTTATCTTTCGCATTCATTCAAGATAACTGTTGGTACATCAGAAAGGCAACTGCCAATACATTACATAACAAAAAGCGAAAATCCATCTGGCACCGCAGCAAACGGCCATCGCCCGGTCGACCCGGTCTTGACCTTCTCGCATCCAGCCACTGACTCTGCCTCGCGTAGAAACTGGCTCGGACAAGAGATGGTCGACCCAGTTGGCTCGGGTGGTCCGTGACAAAGGTGATAGAGGGACGGCAAGGAGAAGGCCACCTTTCACGCAAGGAAGGCTACCTTCCAAGTTGGCAACAACCTGGAAAAAGGGCACGCAGTGAAGGTCCCCTTTCTTCCAAACTGCCAACTCTTTGGAGGCGAACATAAAGCAAGCAGCCCCCAAAGAGTGAAAGAAATGAAGAACAAAAGAGAGAGAAAGAGGCAGCGCACGGGGGTAAGGAAGGGACTGGAGCCGCCTCCTCCCCTCCCACGGAGGGGAGTGGCGGCCGGCATCCCTAACTCCCCCATCCGCCCTCCATCTCGGCGTCCGCCCGGAAGCCTCGCCGGAGCCAAGAGGAGGAAAACGGCGTGCCCCCGCACGTCGAAGCCCTCTCCCGATCCGTGCGGCGACCGTCGGACCCGCCTCATGCACACGCGGCGACCGTGGGACCCGACCGATATTCCAGGACATCTGGAACCGGCCGCTCCCCGTCGTCTGCAGCATCACCTTCTGAAGGGTCCTCCATGTTCCGATCACGGTGGCGCAATGCAAAGCGAAGATGAGGGAATAAGAGCAGACCGCCGGCGAAAGTCCTAAGTGTTAAGAGAGAAGGAGCGCCCTTCGGTCCTTTTTATAGGCCAAGGGAGGCCACGGGCCTTAAAAGACTCCCCCCTCGAAAACACGCTACAGGACCTCCCTGGAAGGTCACCTCGAAATCCCTGCCCCCCGCCCTAGCGGGATTCGCGAAGCACCTCGCCTTTCAAAGCATGGTAATACGGAAGGACGCCCGCCAGAAGTCTCCCGAATCGACATGCGAAAACGACGCAAAAAATATCGGCACTTTCCAACTGCCACGATACGCCAACCAAATCACAGCAAAGATAGCGATCAAATAAAGTAAGTTATTTATTGCCTTCCATAAAAGCCTCTTACAACGAGGAAGATGGACAAAAAGAGGAAGGTGCAAATGTGCCCATTGCGGTCGTCCAGACTCGTCTCGTACGGAGTGGCGGCAGCAAAGCTATAGCGGAGAGGCAGACGGAAACGATGCTCCAGCCTCCGCACCTCCGCTTCTCCCAACTCGCTATAGTTGGGGACGGGATCGCACCTCACGGGCACAAGCTCCGGACTCTGATCCGCCATCGGATCGGGAGAAGACCCCTCGTACGAGCTTGAAGACTCCGGGGGAGAAGGAAGCTGCCGAACCGCCTCCGCGGTTATCCTCGCCAACTCTTCAAACGCCGCCGCAAGGCTCCGCGTCTCCGCTGTGCTCTCACGGCGCATCAAGAAGCAAGGAAAGCCTAAAACCCCGGAAGCCTAGAACGATGAATAGCGCCCCCTATAAACCCCTGAGGGTGGCGGCGCGCCGTTCCGTGCTCCGAGAAAAAGGGGGGCCCCTTCGTTTCAAATCCGTCAGGATCATCATTACGGGCCTCGGTAACCGCTATAAGCGGCTACATAACGCCAACGGAATTCCACCCACCTGAGCCACGCCGGTCCAAAGCCTCGAAAAACTACTCATCCGAGCCTCCTTTGGCTCGGGAGTAGGAGGGGGACAAGTGGAGAGGGGGATTTCCGCAGCCCACCACCAAGGCGGCCCAACAAGGCCTACAAGGTCCAACTGGGCGAGCCCCACCCAAGTGATAGCCCACAGGGCCCACTTTGGGAGAAAAGCCCAATAAATAAAGACTCGAGGAACCAACTCTCCCCGGCGGCCTTCTAGGCTCGGAGGGCCCGAGACAACGGTCAGATCGGATGGAAGGTCCGGTCTAAAGCCCACTCTCCGACCGAGAGAAAGAGGCTCCAGCCGACCTATCCAACCCCACCTTCGCCGGGCCATGCCTATCGCTCGGACACGAGCTAGCATCCCCGTAGCTCGGTGAGACCGCTTGTTTACCTGCAGGTGTGGCCGTTCAGAGTCCTCCGGTAGCGGGAGAGTCATGGGAGCTGCCGAACTCAAAGGGGATAACGCCCCCACGATCCGGCCATGAAAGCCCCCGATGAAGACGTAACTCCCGCCGGGAAGCCCTCAGCTCACCGGACTCTTAAAAGGTGATGCACTATTTAAGTAAGGGAGACCCTCCGGAAGATGGTAAGATGAACTAGCCCTTCACATACCCTAAGCTCCTGGGCACGATTCGCTTCACCCTTGGTGGAGAGGATTCTCGCGCATCAGCTCTCTCCTCCCCTCATTATCGCTTCCACCATCGCTCTACTGACTTAGCCATCGGAGGGTTTTCCCCCAGGGAGATCCCCTGGGCCCTCTGATACGTTTCCCTTCTCTTGCAGATTCATCTTCTGGTGATCCACAGCCCGCTCAGGACTCAGCGCGAGATTCCGCCTCTTCAGACTCTAATAAGTGTAACCCCTTAATGAACTCTACATGATTGTGACACAATGGCTTATTAAAAGCCTTACAAAGGATCCCAAGTAAAGAACTTGACCCAAACAAACACACATTACACGAATACATCCCACACATGTAATGAAATAGCCTTGATGCCCCATCAATTCTCCCCGGGTGGGAGGAACTCGACCCCGTCGAGTAAGGGGTGCAGCTGCTCGTGTGGCTCCTGCGGATACCTCATCGACCAAGTAGCGCGGAGTACGCTCCACTCCAGGTAACCATCACATGCTCATCCCGTATATATTCGATATGCTCACGCTGCTGTGAGAATGAGGCTAGAGGTGGACACTCCGGGGTGGGGTCACTCTCAAAGGAATGAGACGGCTCAAAGACTCACTAGGAATCACCGCTGAATCCCTATATGTGACTAGATCCGACACATAGATAGAATTGAACCCAAATTCTGACAAGCCTACAACGTACGCATTGGATCCAACTTGCCTCGCACTCGAAGGGCCTGACATCGCGAGCTGACCTTTGACTCAACTGGATCTATGCAGACTCACTATGCACTTGACAAATGTACGAATAGACTCCGAACAAACCACACAAACAAACCACACAAAGAACAAAACTGATTCATGCATGACCCTAGACTTAAGGTGGTGACATCACCCCTAGGTGGTCATCATCCGAGTGATGCATCCTGGGTGTCACTAGGTTCCTCCGGGTCATCGCCATAGAATTCGTCAGCTAAGTCCTACTCGGCCTCATAGCTGACTGTCACTAGCCCTGATGGTGAGGCTTCTCCAACCCTTTGGTCCCCAATGACTAGAGATGTACGTGTGGGGCACTGGTCTGTAAAGTGACCGAACCCCTGGCAGTGATAACACTGCTGGCGTGAACCACTAGGCTCTCTGATAAGTGATCCCTTATCCTTATCTTCCCGATGAACTGGGGGTGTAGGCAACAAGGGAGGTGGTGTGGGTGTCGGGGGATGGGCAATAGGTCCCGGGGGGCGGGCAATGGGTGCCAGTGGTTGGGGTGGAGGTAGATCCCGTGGCGGGGGAGGACGAGGCCTTGGGGTGAATTGCTCCTGACGGGCGGGCTCCTGAGGTTGAGCTATGGGGGCCCTCGGATATGGGCCTAAAGAGCTACGGGGTTCGGCACTACGAAGAAGGATGGGGCCCAACCGTTGGGTAGACTTGAACTCTCCCTCAAACTACTCCATTTCGAGAGCAACCTGATACGCGTCTTCCAACTTGGTCACACTGCGACGAAAAAGCTCATACTGATAGTGGGGCCGCAGACCACGATGGAAGCGGGAAATAGACATGGAGCTCTCCTCCGTGACACCACATCGTAAAAAATACTCATCAAATTCAGCGATGTACTTGGAGATGGACCAATCTCCCTGACTGAGATTCTGCCACCTATCGATGAGGCGCTGACGGTATGTGGCAGGAAGGTACTTTTGCCGAAGCTTGACCTTCATCTCACCCCATGTCTCAACCCGGGGCTCCTACTGATGAAACAATAGGCTCTCTACATTCTTCCAATAAGTCTGAGCCTGTCCCATCTGCTTCATGGTAGTGAATCGGACTCTTCGACGGTCCGACATGTCAAACCAATCTAAGCACCGATCCATTCCGGACTCCCAATCTAGATAGACCTTCGGGTCCAAGGACCCGTCAAAAGTGGGAGGTGTTGCACTCCTACGATTTTGATGATGTCATACACTATAAGTCAATCATGATAGTGTATTTTAATGCATATTTTGTTCTTATATATTCATTCTTCATATACTGCACTCTCTAATCCTACTCTGAAAGTCCGTGCATACTTAGATTTTCTCTGCAGTTGAGTCCATGCATAAACTGCAGCTTTAGTTAATAGAGTCTGTGCATGCAAGCATTAAGTCGATGCAACCCTCATTGAGGCACGTGACTAAGTCCGTGCATGTTGAAGTCTAGGCACATCAAGTCTGTGCAACAATCATTACTGCACGCCATCAAGTCGGTGTAGCTCTCGCACCGTGCACATAAAGTCTGTGCACACTTCATTGCTAAGTATGTGCATTATCTCAGTGCATGCTTTTGCTTGTTTTCATAAGGTCGGTGCATATGGTTTACTGGACGTCTACTATGGCGGATCGGTGCAAGCTTTGGCTCGCACAGGTCGGTTTATACTCTGCACGCACCAAGTCAGCGCATTCGTTGCCTGCACACACATACAAGGTTGGTGCAAATGTCATTCATGCCTGATCAACGTCAGTGCAACTTCTTGTATTAGGCATGATCAAGTCGGTGCACTGTTCTAGTCCTGTGCAATAACGTCTGTGCATTCTTTGCCTCAGGGTACTTGTATTTCGTACAGTTTCTATCTCGGTGCAAATCTATCTCAGCCGTGTTAGAGTCAGTGCATGTTCTATCCTAGCAGCACCCTGGTCGGTGCACACGTGTTAGAAGATAAGTAAAAGTATGTGCACATCATTCTTTGTGCTAAACAGGGTCAGTGCATGTTAGTTAGAGTCTGTGCATGACCTTGGTCTATTTAGCCCTCACTAATATCCTCTCTGTTGTGCCCCTGGTTTTGATGATGACAACCAAGAGATTTGGTATTGAGTTCAACATGGATGATGATTTAGATAATCTGTGTTTGAATTTAATTTGCATAATGAAATGGGTTCATTAACATATATACACATATTTGGTTATCTTGAATTGCAAGGAACACACAGCGTCCACGCAGGGTGCTCAAGGCATCCACGCCTCAGTCCAATAAGTTAGAAGAATAAGTCACTGACATAGCTCAGTGCGTTAATGCTACGATGGCACAGCGCCAACGCACCAGTTCATGATCAGAGGAAAGACGGCTCTGTGTTAGTTTAGTGAGTTGATGTAGGGTCTTCATGCGTCAACGTTTCCAACCATTACAGTCTTACATGTTATGCAAATGCGTTAACCTCTTCATCATACAAGGTTGACGCCCTCTGGGCTTCGTCACATGTATATTAGTGGACCCCAGCTAATGGATAAATTAAATGCCACATCAGCACAAAGGGAACGCACCTCTTCTCCTTCGCGATTCCAGAAGCATCGGGGAGAGGACAATCATTGGGGCCAACCAGGAAATCTGAGAGGGGCCCACAAGGGAATATTCACATGTATGAGGGGCGAGAGCCGCGAAAAAATTGGGATAAGTTGCAGTCGAAGGCATTAGTGGAAAGGAGCTCTGTAGCCGAAGATCAGGAATCATCATCTTCCTCTTTGGTGCTGCTTGGTCCATGAACAAGAAGAGGAAGAGCTTCAGAATTCCATCATCAAGGATAGAAGGGACATCAAGAGTGCAACATCGCGAGCCCTTCTACATCCCATTGTCAAGGAAGAGGAAGCCTGCTAATTAAGAGTTTCATCCTTTAGATCATTGAGTTCGAGATCTCTGATTTGTATCTGAAACTCATTCAATTTTCTATTTTCCATTTTACGTTTTGCAGTTTATTTTGCACTCTATTACTGTTGCTCTCCCTTGTACTAGTGATTGTAGAGGGAGGTGTCTTGATCAAGCAGGCTGTGCTTGGATCAAGGGGTTGGGGTGTTCGCCCATAAGCTGTTTGTCAGCGGGTAAGAGGACCGGTTCCTTTTGTAAGCCAAGCTGTAGAGCTCAGCATTTGTGAGGAATTGTTCCTCTGTTTAGCTAAGCTGTAAGGCTCAGCAGGAATCCTCACTGATTCAGTGAGGGGTGGACGTAGGTTTCCATAGGGCGACCGAACCACCTTAAAAACCTAGTGTTCATCTATGGTTTACTCTCTTATGTGTGGTTTGTGTGTCGCTAGATGCTTGAATAGGTCCGACTGCTTCATTATCTCATTCTGTATTCTTATTTAGAAATAGCTTACTCAAAGAATTGGTTGATATTGCTCTATCAATTTTTAAAAGGGTCAACCTATTCACCCCCTCCCCCTCTAGATTGACATTCCAATATATCCAACACGTGGTATCAGAGCTCGGCTCTCTTGTTGAGGGTTTCACAACCCAGAGAGATTCAGTGGAATGGAGAATAAGGGACTCATGCCTGAAGGGCATGCAGTGAATAGGCCACCCTTCTTTGATGGCACTAATTGCGCTTATTGGAAAATCCGAATGCAGGTATTTCTTAGAGCTCAGGACCATGAGATTTGGAGGGTCGTGAGCAAAGGGCCATATCAATTACCAGAAGATGAAGAACTATGGGTCAAGGAGCAGATTCAGAAGTCCAACCTCAATTGGCAAGCAATGAATATCATGCAATGCTCGCTGAACCATACAGAGTTCTCACGAGTGTCCTCATGCGCCAATGCTTAAGAAATGTGGGACAGACTTGAAGTTATCTAAAAAACTAACATGTTAGAGGTAAGAGAGACAAAAACTAACATGTTAATATCTGAGTATGAAGCTTTTAGAATGAAACCAGACGAGAATATTTCTGAAATGTATGCAAGGCTAACCTTGTTAGTAAACGGTCTTAAAGGTTTAGGAAAAACTTACAGTGATTATGAATTGGTTAGGAAAATTCTTAGATCCCTAACTCCAATTTGGCACACTAAGGCCGCGGTTGTTGAGGAATCTAGGAATCTCCCTACCACTACTTCTGATGAGCTCATCGGATCACTGATGGCTTATGAGTTGAACTTGAAAAGAAATGATGAGAATGTGAAAAAGAAGAAGCCACTTGCATTGAAGGCTGGTCCGAGCTGTAAGGAAAGTTCAGAGGATAGTGAGTTATCTACATCGGAGGATGACTCAAGTGAGATAGCAATGCTCACCAGGAAGTTCAGAAAGTTTCTAAGGAAGGAAGGTAAGGTCCTAAGAAACAAAAGACCACAGGTAAGAAAGAATTCAAAATTTAAGTCTGAGAATTTTAAGAAATCTGACAAAGTTGTTTGTTACAAATGCAGGAAACAAGGTCATATAAAATCTGAATGCCCAGAGAATGTGAAGAAAATTCAACCAAAGTGGAAGAACAAGAAACCAAAGGCAATGCTGAGTACTTGGAGTGATGAGGAGAAGGAAGAAGAAGAAGAAGACAGCACATCTGAAGAAGAAAGTGATGTAAAGCTATGTTTTATGGCCAAGGGAGATGATCAAGATGAGGTAACCTCCTCCTTTGAAAACTTCTCTTGTAGTGATTGGGAAGAAGCATTTAATGATCTGCTTGATAAATATGATTATGTGAAGAGAGAAAATAAATCACTGAAGAAGAAGAAAAACTCGGCTAGTCAAGACACTTCCTTAAGTGAGAAAAACACTTGTTTAGAAACAGAAATCTCCAACCTAAGAAAGTCTCTTGCCGAAAGTGATGAGTCCAAAAAACAACTGAGTGAGATGAAAAGAGAAAATGAATTTTTACAGGAAATAGTTGATGATTTGAAACTTAGAATACAGAAATTGGAAAGTGATGTAAAAATTGCTGAAGAAAAATATGAAGCTGTTCAGGGAGTAAATCTAGAACTCTAAGAAAATTTGAAAACATTGCAAGCTGAAAATCAAGACAAGCAAGCCTCCCTCGAAAAAAATGACACAAGGCAAAAATAACCTAGAAGCTGTTATGGGAATTAAAAGTAATTTTGGAAAAGAAGGGCTAGGATATAATCCTACAAAAAAGAAGGACTTAGGAGTGCGATTAGTCACTTTTGTTCCAGAACAGGGCACATCTGAGCAAAATCCCTTGACAACAATGAACCTCACAGAGAATACTCAAGAAAAGTTAAAATAGAAAATCAAACAAACAAATGAGGCAAATGAGAAAAAGGGGAAAGGGAAACTGGATTCTACCATGAATACCAATCTTTGCACAAGTATTCCAAAATTTAAGAGTAAGACAACAAATCAACCCAAGGCTCCCACAAATTCAAACCAACATCACGCTCATGGAAATCTCAGGAGTAACTGGACTGGCACTTGTGGGCACACTTTTTATTTATTATCGTTGTTTATTTATTTATTGGCATTTATTAAGTGCATGGGCATGCCAGTCACAAAGTGACGATTTATTGTGCGCTCGATCTGACTAATCAGACGATTGTGTAGTTCGTGTTGGGATCGAAACCCGCCGCGCCATAAAGGTCACGGCGTTATTTACATCCCCCATATGGGGGAACACCCTTGATTGATTGCGGGGAATAAGGGCCCTAGAGAGAATACTAATAATGCAGGAGGATAGTGAAAGATGAACTATGCTAGAAACCCGTATCGGGACGTGAATGTTCAGACTATGTTGGCCACTCACGGGCCACTTCATGTTCGGACGAAGGTCCGTGTTTGTAGCGCAAGAGACGGTAACAAAAACCGCGCAGACGTATGCCACGGACAAGGCAAGTTTAATGAGAATGCGGGATTAGATCCCGGAAGAAGCGGGTCAAGCTGGAGAACTATCGGCCCAAAAGGTGCCCGGATCATGACCGTGTCGGGGATCCCAAAGTCCATGTCCGATATCACAGGGGCATCATTACTTTTCTCTTCATGCACAGTCCGGGGGAGCAGGTTATTAGGTGTGAAGCCCAAACTCGCCAACGTGCGCCCTCGCACGCGGATCGACTTGCGCGGTCAGGTTGCGGAGTTCAACCTGCCCGCCCCTTGTGGGGGTTTACGGGGGCAGCGCCCCCGGAACAAAATTTTAATTATGGGGGGGTTATGCTATTGTCGAGAGAAACAAAGAAAAGGGCTAAACCGGCGCGCCCTCTCCCTTGCCCTCCATATCCGGCGCTCCCCCAATCTCCCCACTGAACATTGAAACGGCGCGCCCTTGGCCGCGCCGGTTTAGCCCTTTTCTTTGTTTCTCTCGACAATAGCATAACCCCCCCCCCATAATTAAAATTTTGTTCCGGGGGCGCTGCCCCCGGAAACCCCCGCAAGGGGTGCTGCCCCCTTGGGCAAGGGAGAGGGCGCGCCGTTTTAGCATTTAGAGAAGAGATGGGGGGATTTTGTGAGGAGGGTTGAAGTGACACAGTGGAGCAATGGCCGCGCCGTTTTAACTCGCGCCGGGATAGCTAAATGGGGGTTGTTTTGAAGCTCTGTTTACTGTGTTTTCTTTTCCTTTCACCCGTAGATTGATTCAAGGTTTGATTTGCTCGTTATGTTGATAGATCAAGCTGGTAATGAGGAGGTTTAAAAAGCTTCAACCATTTTCATCGTTTATTATGATGAAACAGTATGAACGTCTAAGTGTTTTACTCCAGCAGTTTGCTCACAAAGTCCTCATTTTGTTCTTCATCAGTTCAACTCGTTCACTTGTTGTTGGGCGTTCTTAGTCTTGGCGAAAATCGGGCAGCACCTCCCCTGGACCGAGACTTGCCAGAGATAAAGTAAAGCCACCAATCGGATTGCTCCGGGGTAGACTCTCAAAAATCGGAGTAGCCTCACGGCGGTCCGAACCCAAATGTGAGTATGGAACGTTCGAGGGCCAGCCTACAAGAACGACCACAGCTCACGGGTGATGATTTCGTGGAACGGGACAGATGTAAGCCATAGGTGGCCATGAATGTTCACCCTTCGAACGGGTTCCCTCAGAGTTCATGCCACAGAAGGGCAAGCTTCTGAGGACACCAGGTAATGTTGAAAAAAAAATCAGGAGGAAGAAAACGGAAGAAAAGGGGAAGGGATCAGAGTAATAGAATACTGCGCATGCTTACAAAGTCACTCTTTTATTCATCCTCAAGGGAAAGGAGGGAAGAGAGGTACAAGAGTAGATGTACCCCCCCCAAAGCGTAGGGAAGAATATATCGGAGAAGATAAAAGAAAAACCATGTGTTGAGGTGGGGAAGAGGATACATCGGTGGGGGAGAAGGAGGAACAGAGCACAAGCTCTTCCCCCTCTCTCCCCTCTCTCTTTCTCACCCTCTCTCTCTTTCTTCTTCACCTTGCAGATGGGGGATGGATGTAGCTTCCTCTTCTCTTCGGACGCCGGAGACCCCAACCGAACCAGCCAGCCTTCCCTTCAGCCTTTCTTCTCTTAACCCTTTCTTCTTCTAGCTCCTTCTATCTGTGAGCTCCTTCTGTCTGTGTGCCCTCGGCTTCACAATGCTGCCCCTTTTATAGAACGACCATCCTGGGAGCATCCTGCCAATTCCACCTCATCCGCAACGAAGTCGGGAGTTGACTGGCTGTGCTGGACACCGTTGATTCGTCTCGTACACTGCTGCTCGTCCGAGGATGGGAGGCTCAGAGATTTGTCGGAGCTTGCCTTGGTGCTACTGCTTATGTGCTATCGAACGGAGGTAGAAGAAGGGCCATGGGCATTGAATGTTCTATGCATGCCATAATGATGCAAAACAGAGCATCGGAGTGTAGATGGGATGGCTTGTTTGCGCGCTGGGGAAGCGCTTCAGAGAATAGAATGAGGGGTTAAAACGGCGCCACATTCAAAGGGGCGCCGTTTTAAGCATCAAATGGGGAGGCCCCTTCGATAGGAGTGCGCCGTGTAGCCAAATAAAAAGGGGGCGCGCCGGTTTAAGAGGGGGGCGCGCCGTTTTAAGGCGCGCCATTTTAGGGCCACTTCGTGCCGTTTTAAGCACCAAACGAATTCCTTTCGAAGTCGCGGCCATTTATATGAATGTCGGCATTCCCAGAACGTTCCAGTTGCGACGTATGGCCTCCATAATATTCCATTTGTAGCCTCTGGGACTCGGTCCCAGATTCTGTGTGACTTTCGGTGCATGTCGAGACTGTGTCGGAGTTCCCGACTTTTCTCTGATTCAGCTCTCGGCATGGCTAGTCGGAGTGTTGTAGCTGTATCTTCTGCTTAGGGGGCTTCCTTAGTGGGTAGCGGACCACCAAGCGAGTTCTCGTCCTGATCGGGCGAGGCATGAGGTTTATTCGGCCTTTTCATCTCCGGCTTGCTCTCGAGTGTTACGATGTGCATGCCGTACGATCGACGCCATCATTTCTCGATGTCCACAACACTAGATAGTGGCGTCGACGCACCAGTCACCCTGCATCAACGCACAGACCTTTCCAGAATGGGTACTACTTCAGAAACAAGGGAATGGGTCAACGCAGTCACTACAGTGCGTCAACGCACTCTATCTACCAGAACCCCAATTACATGAATTTTGGATGGATAGGTCAACGCAACCATGTTAGGGGGTTAACGCAATCAGATTTTGCTTCCTCTAGAACTCAAGCCTCATATAGAGCTGCTCATCCTAAATTTCCCAGTGCATCCTGGATTCCTAATGTTTATTGGAATGAAAATTGAAACAAACATTCATGTACTTTCAACAACAAAACTGGTCCAGAAAATTCATCGCAAACAAAACATCAATCCAATCAGATGAAACAGAAAAATTCCAAACTTGTGAATTCCACATTCCAAAAACTTCCAAAGCAACAGATGTGGATTCTGAAAAACATGTTGTCTTACTTGAAAGAAATACATGGTCTGATGGGACCCAAGTGTTTTTGGGTTCCAAAGTCCCTCGTTTGATGTGATGTGCAGGAATGCCTTGCAGCTGTACATAACAAATGGTATCTCGACAGCGGTTGCTCAAGGCATATGACGGGTGACAAAGCCAAATTTTGCCTATTGGTTGAAAAGGAAGGATGGTATGTCACTTTTGGGGGCAACAATAAAGGTAAGATTATTGGAAAAGGTAAAGTTGGTAAAAACCCTTTGAATTCCATTGACGATGTGTTGCTTGTTGAAGGATTAGAGTATAATCTACTTAGTATAAGTCAACTGTGTGATAGAGGTCACAAGGTTGTGTTTGATTCACATGCATGTACCATTTTTGAAATGAACTCTGAAAATGTTAAGTTCATTGGAAAGAGAGTAAATAATATGTACATGGTAGACTTAGATGATCCTGCACACAATAATCTTTATCTTGCTGTGAACAAAAGTGAACTAGCTTGGCTATGGCATCGTAGGCTAGGACATGCTAGCTATAGTGTCATGCATAAGTTAGTAAAATTCAGCATGGTGAATGGTTTGCCTGATGTCTCATTCAAACATAATGATAAAGTCTATGATGCATGCGCTCAAGGTAAGCACACTAGGAAGTCTTTTAAAACCAGAATTGAAAACCAATCTTCTAGACCTCTTGAACTTGTTCATATGGACTTGTTTGGACCCACTAGAATAGCAAGTCTAAGTGGCAGTAGATATGGTTTTGTATTGGTAGATGATTTTTCTAGGTTTACCTGGGTATTCATTCTATCTCATAAAAATGATGCGTTTGAAGAATTTCAGGCATTCTTCAAGAGATTCCAACAGGATCGTAAGTTCACCAATTCATCTATCATGTCAGATCATGGAGGAGAGTTTGAGAACTCAAACTTTGATGTCTTCTGCAGGGAGAAAGGCATATTACACAAATTCTCTTCACCAAGAACTCCCGAACAAAATGGAGTGGTGGAAAGAAGAAACATGACTCTTGTGGAGATGGCGAGAACAATGCTAATCGAAGGACAACTTCCAAGGAAATTCTGGGCCGAGGCGATTAACACCGTGTGCTACATTGTAAATCGTGCAATGGTAAGGCCTCTGTCCAAAAAGACTCCCTATGAGTCAATGAAAGGTAAGAAGCCATCAGTTGCCCACTTCAGAGTATTTGGATCAAAATATTTTATTCAAAATAATGACAAACGGGACTTGGATAAATTTGAACCAAAGAGTGAACCAGCCATCTTTCTTGGATATTCTGATCACTCTAGGGCCTATAGAGTTCTAAATGTCAAAACTCAAACTGTAGAAGAATCCCCACATATTGTGTTTGATGAAATGAATGTTAAATCTGAAAATGAACAACCTTGCAGGGACAAGGATGATGGGGAGTTTCTTGAAGTGAAGGGAGATCAAGATCTACAAGAAAAAGAATCAAGGCCAGGTGAGAATCTAGCAGAACCAAGTACTCAAGGTAATGCAGCAGCTAATGAAGGTAATTCTCTTACCAATGTTAGGGTGTTAAAGATCATCCATTATCAAGTGTCCTCGGTAGTCTGCATGACCCTCTTAGAACTAGATCTCACTTTAGAATCATTGAAGAAATAGATAATTTGGCACTTGTTTCTCAAACTGAACCCAAAAATGTAGATGAAGCCTTAAAAGATGAATTTTAGATAAATGCAATGCATGAAGAATTAAATCAATTCAAAAGAAACAAAGTGTGGCACCTTGTGCCAAGACCCACCGAACATTCAGTCATTGGAACTAAATGGGTGTTCAGAAATAAACAAAATGAGAATGGAATAGTAGTTAGGAATAAAGCAAGACTGGTAGCTTAAGGGTATAACCAAGAATTCAGTATCGATTTTGAAGAATCTTTTGCTCTAGTAGCTAGAATAGAGGCTATTAGACTATTGCTTGCATTTGCTTGCTGCCATGGAATAAAATTACAACAGATGGATGTAAAAAGTGCCTTTTTAAATGGTCTAATAAAAGAAGAGGTGTATGTTGAACAACCCCCCTATTTTGAGTGTATATACTGTCCTAACCGTGTTTACAGATTGGACAATGCTCTTTATGGGCTGAAACAGGCCCCTCGAGCATGGTACGACAGACTCAGTTCATATCTCACTGAAAAGGGATATTCCAGAGGTAAAGTGGACCAAACTTTGTTCGCCAAGGTAAGAAATAATGATATTCTTCTTGTCCATATTTATGTTGATGATATAGTTTTTGGATCCACTAAACCAATCATGTGTGAGGAATTTGCAAAATTGATGACTATAGAATTTGAAATGAGTCTAATGGGTGAGTTGTAATTTTTTATAGGTCTTCAAATCACCCAAAGCAAGGAAGGATGTTTTATCAACCAAGCAAAGTATATTTCTAAACTGCTGAAAAAGTATCAAATGGAGAATATCAAAGCGATCACAACTCCCATGAGCACCAACACAACCCTGGATGCAGATCTGAAAGGTAAACAAGTAGATGTGAAGACTTATCGAGGTATGATCGGATCACTCCTTTATATTACTGCATCTAGGCCAGATATCCAGTTTTATGTCTACTTGTGTGCTCGTTTTCAATCTGATCCTAGAGAATCCCACTTGAGTTCTGTTAAGCGTATCTTTCGATACCTTGCTGGAACTCGAGATTTAGGGATTTGGTATCCCGCATCTTGCTCTTTTGATCTAGTATCTTATTCAGATGCAGACTATGCCGGATGTAAACTTGATAGGAAAAGCACAAGTGGCTATTGCCAATTTTTGGGAGGGTGTTTGGTTTCTTGGGCATCCAAGAAACAACACTCGGTGGCACTGTCCACTGCAGAGGTAGAATATGTCGCTGCAGGGAGTTGTGCCACTCAAGTGTTGTCGATCAAACACCAACTCCAAGATTATCAAACTAATCTTGGGTGTGTTCCAATCTTGTGCGATAACACCAGTGCCATTAACCTGGCAAAGAATCCCATCCAGCACTCTAGGACCAAACATTTAGAAATTAGGCATCACTTCTTACGTGATGAAGTTAATAAAGGGAGCTTTAAATTGATGTTTGTGGATTCACAACACCAACTAGCTGATATTTTTACTAAGCCTCTGTGTAATGATAAATTTACCTGTCTTAGAAGAGAGCTTGGATTGTGTAATCCTTAAAATGTTGCCTAATGTGATTGCTCAGCTCATTTCATGAATTCTAATTACTTGATGTTGCATAATAATAATCTGGTTGCATGCTTTGTTTGATTAGAATCTGCTTGGTTCTTAAATAAGTCACCAATTTAGGGGGAGCTTAGTCATTCATAATGTCCTCTGCATTGAATCCCATATGATAACTAAAAGGCATACCATGTTGAAAAATGCAATTTCATTAGAACCTTTTTTTTGTCATGCATGATCCAAGGGAGTAAGGGGAAGTTTGAATCACATTTAAATTGCTGAGGAAAGCTTACTGGCACTTTGAAATGGTTGGTTAGTGAATTCTGCACCGAACGACAAGCCAAGTCATTGATTAAGAAGACTGAGTTAACGTTGAAGCAATCTTGCGTCAACGCACTGACTGAAATTGTATGGAAACTGAGCTGATGATCACTCTGTCTGCTTGAGTGGGTTAACGTAGTGATGAGGATTGAGTCAACGCTAGTCTGAAAAGTCTATCTTCTGAGATTCTGTCTGAAGAGAGGGGTTGATGCAATGGTTGCTGTGCTTCAACGCCTGCTGTTTGACAAGGTAGCCCTTCAAGTTACTTTTCATAAGGTAGTCTGCAGCCTGGAGTCTTTTCTATTCCTCTTCAAGCCATTTCTTCTGTTCCATTCATATCATAAATCCCAATTTTTGAATTGAAGAACTTGTCAATCCTCAGTTTAAGGGAAGTTTCTTTAAACACTGAGATTTAACTTGATATCTTAGATTCAGGGGGAGCTCAAATGATAAATCCCTTATAAGAGTTCTTGGTCTTCATTGACTGACCCCTTGCAAAATTAGTGGTTGGAGTCTTATGATCTTATGCTTTTGAACATTAAATTTCTTGAATCTGAAAGTTCCTTGAATATGGAATAGCTATAGAACTGTTTCATAAAACTGTGAACCCATCTTTTCTAGAACCATGAAAATCAAAAGCAAAGAGACAATTTCGTTCAAAATGAATTTAATAATTGTATTGACCTCAAACTCAGAATAGGCTCAATAAAAGCTGAAG
Organism: Amorphophallus konjac; assembly: GCA_022559845.1. Lineage (NCBI taxonomy): Eukaryota > Viridiplantae > Streptophyta > Magnoliopsida > Alismatales > Araceae > Amorphophallus > Amorphophallus konjac. The sequence continues at coordinate 388,334,185 of CM040118.1, read as the reverse complement.
GAATACACCTTTATATATATATATATATATATTGTCAAAACTTGCAGAGCAATGGCAAATTTTCACTGAGAAACTGTCTCCATGCACCAATGAAGTGCTGAGAAACATGTCATGATGTGAGTTGCCAACTCTGTTCCCAGTATAACAAAATAACTTGTTGCAGAGCAATGGTAAATTCTCACTGAGAAACTGTCACCATGCACCAATGAAGTGCTGAGAAACATGTCATGATGTGAGTTACCAACTCTCTACTAAGTGAAGCAAAATAGTTAGCTATGCTGAGTAATCAGGGATTCTGGTGTCTGATAAACATGTTTACCCGTGTCAAAAAGCTAGCTACACTTGACTGCTAATAAAATTAAAATAATAATAATAATAAATACATATACATATATATATATATATATATATATATGTGGTTGACCTGAAGCTTACATAAAATCCTAAAGAGTTTCTCTTCAATACATGTTAAATTCACTTCTACAAGGGTCTCTTGCAATTGAGCTATCAAGGGATATAGATTGGAGAAAGTTCCTGTTGCACAAACTGTTCTATCTCTATTCCATACACATGCACTTCTTGTTCAAGGATTTACTTCAATCTCTTGAGATCGTTGTTCTCCACATCATTAAATAAATTATGGTCTTTTGCAATAACTCTTATAGAGGAATTCAACTTTTACCTATTAAAAATCCCTGAATGTAATCTCATGTTTCATGTTTTAGTGTATTTAGAACTCACCTAAACACTGTCATTCTTGTCTCTTTTTGGTTGCGCCAACTCTGTATCTCACCGCGTCAACGCTGTTGAGCGGTCCTTCTGTCAAACCCGTCCGGTTCATCCTCATTGAACCGGCTTTTCCCTTTTAAATTAGGGTGTCGACTTTGTTTAAACCCTCTCAGCGTGAACGCTTCCGTCTTTCTGCCTCTCGCTCAAACCCGTTTGGCACCTCCTTCTCTTCCTGCCTCACCATTTCCCCTTCCCTCTTTTCTTCTGTCTCTTCCCTATTGTCGTGAGATTCACTCTGTTGCCATGGCTCCTCCGGAAAAAGGGAAAAAGGACAAGAAGAAGAAGAAGGGTCTGAAGAGAAGAGCTCCCATCACAGCTGAGGGCACTATTGAGCCTCGAACCAAATTTAAAGCTGCTCAAGAAGAGACGCTGTCTCAGCCAGCTCCACGGAAACGGAAAGGAAAAGAGAAGAGCTCACCGGCCAAGAAAAGAAAGCTCTCTGAATCAAGGGCAGTGAAGCAGACTGCCTCTCAAGATGTTCCCAGAAAGTCCTCATCTTCAGCTACAGAAAAAGGGAAACAAACTATGGGAAGTTCAGATGCGCATGCAAGGTCTCCAGACTCATCTCTTCTCACCAATACTGGAGAACCTCTAAAAGTTCTTATTCCTCAGTATATTATTGATTCCGATGTTAAAATGCTTGAGGCTTTTCCGCAGTTATTTCTCACTTTGGATTTTCAAGGTTGGTGGTCTTTTGTTACAAACCATAGAATATATTACCCTACTCTTGTTCGAGAGTTTTACCAGAATCTGAAATATGAACCGCAAATTCCTAAGGTTTCCTCAACAGTCAGAAATATCAGTTTTGAGTTAACAAATAAATTGTTTGCTAGAGCACTGAAAATTCCAATGGGTGGGGTTGAACTACATAGTTTTCACATTGATGAACATGAGGCTTTTGCTATCCTGACAGATCAGCCAAGTGATCCCACCAATGTCAAGCAGACATATCTCTCTAGTTTGAAGGCAAATAGATTCCCTCCATTCAAACGACTGTTGCATCACATTTGTACATCCATTATTACACCCCAAAGTAGTGGTAGGGAAAGGGTTACTGAAATGCAACGATTTTTATTGTACTGTATGCTGAAAGATGTCAAAATCTCATTGCCTGATGTTATTATTCAAACTATGGGCTCGTGTTTCTCACAATCTCGGACACTTCCCTATGCTGCCCCACTGACTGCTATCTTTAGAAAAGTTGGAGTGGATTTTGGCAATGAGAAGAAACGTGACATTCCTTGTCATACATTCAAAATTTCATGGGTTTTAAGATTGTGAATGGACAGCCAGTCAGAGTCTTGCCAAGTCAGAAACATGAATCTGTCTCTGTGACACCTGCTGAAGAATTGAGAGCAGAAAGTCTAGAAAGACCAGAGGGCAGTGCTGCTAGAGTAGATAGACCAGAAGTCAGTTCTGCTAGAGTAGACCAACCAGAGGTTAGTCCTACTAGAGTGGACCATTTAGAAGCCAGTCCTGTCCAAGACAACATTACCCCAGATGATGTTCCAGTCCTCCCAAATTCCACAAGAGATATCACTCTTGTACATGGTCCCTTTCCGGAACTTTATCCTAGAAGGGATATTGAACCTACTTATCACCCTGAGGAGGATATTCCAACTGATGTTGATGGCTCTGCTAAGATGGATACTCACACTTTCGGTATCAACCCTACCTTGATTCAGTTTCTGGAAATGAAGTTTAAGACTATTGATTCCTCCATAATGCACTGAAGCTCAACTATGGACATGAGAATCACACAACTTGAGCAAAAGTTGGATAGTAGATGGCAACAGTCCCAACATGGAAAATTCAAATCCGACAAGAAGCTTCATAAGTTTATGGAGTCCCTCCTTCAAGTCTGTGAGAAAGTTGGGACAGTCGTACACAATCTGAAGGGCATGCATCAGCACTTTCTAGGCAAGCTGCATGCCGTGCAGACATATAATTATGATATCAAGGGCAAACAGTCCAATCTCAATTTGAAGTATTCAGCCTTGATGGACAAGAACGAAGCGTTTGGTGAAAAAGTTCAAGAATTGTTTGCAAAGATTACCTCCTTTGGTGAAGATCTTGCTAAATTGTTTGAACGGTCCACCTTAGTTGGTGACGAAGTTATGGATGTTATGAACATTCTAAAAGAGCACTTTCCACCCACACTTGAAGATCAGTATGATGCATACTGCCCTCCACCAACCATAGAAACTTCTGAGCCTAAATGGGGCTCTCAACAAAAAGCTCAAGTTGATTATCTGTTTGATATCTTACACAACTGGTTTGATGGCATTTCTACCAAAGTGCACGAGTTTTACAAGTTTTTTCTGCAGAGAGATCAATAGTTTTCTGATAAACTTGACAGCTTTGCTTCTTCTATAGCTCAGCTTCAACAGCAACTGGATACTGTTTCTACTCACATACTTTAGTTTGGCACTTCCTCTCTTGCACCCCTTCCTGATGATGGCAAAGGGGGAGAGTCATCTATATAAACTCAGTCATCTATATAAACTCACTTTGGAGAGGGCCTGGGACAAATCTTGCATCTGCATATAATGTGAAAGAAAAACCTTGTGCCATGCTTGTTTTTCTTTTTGGTGTTAGAGACCATGGACTCAAATGAAATGAACTGCTGATTGTGGTCTATGAAATGAAATTCTTGCCCTGCTTGTTTTATTTTGGTGTTATACCATGGACTAAATTGTTGTTGTGTTCTATGAAATGAATTCCTTGTTTAATTCAACAAATTTCTTTTTGGATAAAGATGTAATGTCATCTAACTCATAGTTGCCATCATCAAAAAGGGGGAGATTGTTGTGCCCCTGATTTTGATGATGACAACCATGAGATTTGGCATTGAGTTCAACATCCATGATGATTTAGATATTCTGTGTTTGAATTTAATTTGCATAATAAAATAGGTTCATTAACATATATTGATGTGACACCACCTATGGACCTATATTGCAAGCAATCAAATTGAGCAGCGGACTCACATTAGTGAACACGATCGCGAAGCACACACTAGTGCCCGTAGGCGACTTAGCGATGACGGAGAGGGTCCGAGTCGGGACCTCGATACTCCAATGGTTGGCTAGCTTATGGAGGACCCGAAATGGGCCAGGGATGCCTAATTCACGAGCGGCCGGTACGCCAAGGGCATGGGTTAAGTGGTCGCTCTCACAACTCACCCTGCGGTGGTCACTCAATTTGATGGCAATTTGAGACCGGACACTCTCTCACCGCCGACGGAGCAACTAAAAGCAATACTAAACTAAGCAATTAAATCCCAGCAATGAGTGGTGTTCAGTAGCTCACCTGATCAGCGTGAAGACGCTAATCCCGGCCGGAGACGAGGGCGAGCAGGGAGGCGTGGGACGCACCCGCACGCCGCGTCGGTGTCGCTTTAACCTGAAAATTGAAATGCTACACCACTACACCTCTCGCAGGAGGGGGGATCTCGGGGTAGGGATTTATGTGATTACAACAAAAATATACCTCCACACAGGGAGGGGCGCTCATCTGGCCAGGCGGGGAGGGGGAAAACACAAGTGGAAGCCGAGCGGTGGATGAAGTCGGTTCTGTCTGCTCTCTAAAACTGAGGACAGTTAGTCGAAGATGTTGGCGCTGCGGCCACTCACGAATTTTGTTGATGACGGGACCAGTAGGGAATTCTTCGTAACTGGAGCGGAATGATGCCAGAATTTTCTTGGTTTCTATGGTTGCCGGTTCTGGTCGGGGTAGAGGGTTGAATAGGGAAGCAGGTTGATGTTCTTGACTGTCGCAGAACCTGAGCAGCTGAAAGATAAGGGTACCATGGGCGCTTCAGAACTCCAATTTGAGCATGGCTGGTACCGATCGATTCGTTGTCGAGTCCTCTTCGAAACGCAAGCAACGGGGGCGCCAGATGATGTCGGAGTGGACCGGTAGAACTCGAACAAGCAGGGGAGGTCGGAGCAGACTGACAAGAAACAGAACCAAGCACCTGGAGGAAGAAATTGATAACTCTCGATTCCGGGTGCCAATTGGAGTTCCGCTTCTTGATCCTGGAAGTCGACAGGTCGAGGAAGTAGTTTGTAGAAGAACTCTTGCCCAGATTCACGCTAGAATTGCCGTGGAAGAGCTTCCACGTAGGTTCTGGTCCTCTGGCTGAGAAGTCTTGCGCAGTCGTAGTAGATCGCCTCCTCCGAGCAGCTCCAATCTTGGAAGTCGGCGGGACCACCACCGTTGGAAAGCTGACTAGGAGACGCTTCCAACGATATATGGTATGCCCTCTGAATCTTCCAGGTGAAGATTTGGCAGCCTCTGCAACTGGGCACTCCTCTACTGCCTGTGAATTGAAAACTGTAGGTTGAAGATGATGGGGGGAAATGGGATATATGGGAGGGGAAGTGGGGGTGGATGAGTGTGGGGAGAGCCCTGGCTGTGAGGGGGTCTAGGAGGGGGTGTTCCAAGGTGTGGATGGGGGAGAATGAGGTCTGGAAGGTGGTGTTTGCAGTGGGTGAGAGAGGAGCTGCGAATTTGGGGCTTGGAGGGAGAGGGGGAAGGTGAGGGGGGCATAAGTGGGTGGAGGGAATGTGAGTTTGAATTTTCCTTAATAGAGGGTGATCAATGGTGGTCTTGGGGATGGGAAGAGATGCCTTGGGAAGGTGGGGAGATGCTTGGGGAAGGGTAGTGGGTAGTTGGGGGTTGGAGGGTGGGGTGTGGATTGGGTGGAGTTGTCTTGGAACTAGGGGGTAGTAATGAGGGGTTATGGGAAGTTGTGAGGATGAGTAATGAGGGGGAGAGAGAGAGTTGATGATGTGGAGGAGAGAGAGAGAGGGGAGGAGAGAGAGAAGGGGGCGCCCTCGTCCTTGAAGAGAGAGAAATGAGATAGAGAGAGAAGGGGAATCCACCCCAATAGAGAGAGAGAGAAGTGGAGAATCCTCTCCAATGACACTAAACACACTTGATTTTGAATTGATCATAAAAGTTGTTACATGTGAGAGGAGTGGGGGCCTATTTATAGGCTTACATAATTCCTAAGACCAAAATGACATTGACAAACAAGTAAATGACCCATAACTCCAAGGGAGGGGCGCCCTTGGGCCTAGCCCACTAGTTGGGCCCAATTGACTAACAAACTGACCCATTAACCTATCAACTGACTCAAATAAAGAAAGATTACACATACAAGACCCAAATGAAATAAAAATTACATGCTATGGCTCAAGATTAATGGCCAAAAATGATGACGTGCTGATGGCAAGCAACAAGAGTATCCAAAAAGTGAAGTGGCTGGGGATGTCCCCATCATACCCCCGGGGTGGGGAAAACTCGACCCTGTCGAGTATGGGTCCACCAGGGAAGTAGTACACCAAATGCAGCTCCAGGCGCGCCACGATCTCCAAACTCAAACCGCGTCCATAGCCGGGGAATGGCGTTTCAACTTTTCGAAGTGGCTTGGACACACTCTCATGCTGGCGTTGAGATCTTGCTTGCCTAGTACTGCCGTTGTGTGCTCACGTCGGGCTCTCAGGCTAATTTGTGGTGGCACTCCGAGGGTGTCTCTCGCAAGGATAAGTGTAAGCTCAAGGCACTCACTAGGATCCACCGCGGTGCCCTTAAAAGGTGCCGGATCCGCCACGTGGGAAGTGGGGTGAATCCCAAAACTGATAGGTAAGTCCAACCCATAAGCCGGGTTGCCAAAGCCACTCGGAACTTGGCAAGGCCCAAGTCCTCGTGCCCTCAAATTGGAGGTGACCCTAGGGTAGAGCCACTCCAAAGTCATCATCGCCAAGTTGCCAACTTAGAATTTCAAGTGGCGCTCACGAGTTTTTGCCCGCTTCTTGTGAATCTCACCGCTTGTTGCTTGATACTTGCGAGAAAGCATATGCCATGTACTATGATGCGATGTTGGTGTGAAAAGTATGGTGTGCAAAGGTGGACCGGGGCAGCCAAATGTAGACCGATCACACTTTGATGCCATGAAGACTGTGACAGACTTAGGAGGGCCGGGACATCCATAGATGAACCTTTTATGTATGGGTGTGACAAATGTCGGGGGACCCGGACATCCATGTATGCTCCTCTCATGCTTAAGACTCATGATGAATGAAGGTGGGCAAATACATCCGAATACGGTCCACTTATGCTTCCTACTTGACATGTGGGTGATGTGAATGAATGTACCCGACTTATGAATCATGCCAAATGGTATGGTAAGCCTAGACACATGCATGTTTATCCAAAAGGTGACTTCCATGTGCATAGATGTGGGATTACTTTTGAACTTCCATGTGAATGGGTCGAAGGGATCTAGGAAGGTGGTTATGGGGTGGGGCATTTCATCAATCCCAAGGTGTTTGTTGTCTAAGGTCAAGGCTCTCATGGTGTAACCCGATTCTAGGAAGGGAGGAGTTTGGGTCAACATGGGCGATATGGGTAGGGTGAGGTGGGTGGTGAATAGGGGGAGTGGGTTACATGGAGATCTAGTCTCCCTTAGGAAGGGGTTAAAGGGATCATGGTAAGGGTCACCTAGATAGGGGTACTCCATGTTCTCAAGGTCCTCAAATGGTGAGTCATCCTCCTCCAAAATAATTGGGCCAAGGTTGCTAATGGGTTGGCCAATCAAAGCACTTGGGATCTTAATGGAAGTGGAGTGGACCATGATGAGTTCTTCATTCATAGGGAGAATGAGAAGGAGGTCACTAGTGTAGCAACCAATGGTGAAGACCGAGGTGATAGAACCATCACATGGCTGGATGAGACTAAGGCTTCTTGGGTGGGCCGTTCCTAAGGTCAATAAGCAAGTCAACTTTAGTTGTCATTCCAAACCCTTGAGGAGATCATCCCAACCCTCTACCTCGTAGTAGGATTGGATCGTCGTGTAAAAGGAGGGGAGGGCCACAATTTGGGATTGATGTCTCATGGGTGAGAGGTGTGGAGGTGAACTAAGGATGGTGGGGCCTTGCTTGAGCCATTGGAGTATGTACTCATTGACGGTGAAGGTGTGTGGCTCTTGAGGATCCGGACTAGGAGAGGTGGGTGGAAGTGGAGGTTCTTGGATTTCCTTTATGGTAGGTTGTTGATCGGGACAAGCATCCATTTTCATGTGGATGGGTGTGTGGGTTTCAACTCCTAATGATAATGGGTTGGGTAGGTCTAATGCGGGGGAATTGGTGATAGCCGGAGCATGGTGCACCCGAGGTGGTGAAAAAGCATGGGCTTGGGTTGGGATTGGTAAGGGAAGTAGTGGAGGTCTAGGTTGTGGTTGGGTTGGGGTACGAAGAGGAAGATGGGTGGGTTGAGGGGTTTTGGAAAGATTGTTCTTGGGAGGAGTGTCCTTGTTGGGGAACGATGGAGGGGTAATGGTGGCCAGGGTGGGAGATGTTTCAACCACTGGGGACATGGGAAAATGCTTCCTTGTGGGGCATTGCCCGGCGATGTGCCCCAATTGGTGGCACCTATAACATTCCGACTCGCACTTACCCAAGGTTATTTCACTCACTTCTATCTCCATTGGGCTCTTCCCCTTTTGAGAAGGGGAGAGGTGAGCGGTGGTCAAAGGGACTTGGGTAATGTGGGTTGTGGAATGGGGTTTTGGTTGCATTGTGGGGCATTGGAGAGTTGGAGTCTTGGGTTGGTCGGGTGGGGATGGTGGGGTTGAAATGCTCCTTGGGCTTTGGTGATCCGGGTAGGAGGGGAAAACATATCTAGCCCTAAGTTGATCCTTCATGTCCTCCCATGTGGTGAGGGGAGCTTCCCTTCTAGTTATCCTTAAGCCTTCAATTTTTAACCAATGAGTTTGAGCCCTTTTGGTTAGTTGCATTTTGGCACATCGAACCTTCCTATCCTCGGGCATGGGATTCCTCTCAAAGTAATGATCCATTGATGCCTCCCAATCTAAATAGTCATTAAGATGAGTTCCATCAAAAGTGGGAGGTGGGGGACATGTCCTTCTATCGTCCGTCCTTGGGGCGGGCCCATTTTCTCCAAGTTGGTTGAGTCGACCCGATATGTTATCAAGCCGCTCATTGGCATAGGTCAAGGCCTTCATGAGGTAGTTGACATGGCCAGGGAGGTTATGTGTGTTAGTGGTAGGCATCCCTTGGTGGTTTGGACTTATGGAGAGGGCCGATTGGTAAGGTCGGTATGAGGTGGCCATACTAGTGGACAAGAGTGATGCACTGGAAGACTCTAAATGCATATGCGCGTCCTAGGACCAACTTGATAGAGACAAGTTATGAACTTGCTCTGATACCACTTGATGTAACACCACCTATGGACCTATATTGCAAGCAATCAAATTGAGCAGCAGACTCACATTAGTGAACACGATCGTGAAGCACACACTAGTGCCCGTAGGCGACTTAGCGATGACGGAAAGGGTCAGAGTCGGGACCTCGATACTCCAATGGTTGGCTAGCTTATGGAGGACCCCAAATAGGCCAGGGATGCCCAATTCACGAGCGGTCGGTACGCCAAGGGCGTGGGTTAAGTGGTCGCTCTCACAACTCGCCCCGCGGTGGTCACTCAATTTGATGGCAATTTGAGACCGGACACTCTCTCACCGCCGACGGAGCAACTAAAAGCAATACTAAACTAAGCAATTAAATCCTAGCAATGAGTGGTGTTCAGTAGCTCACCTGATCAGCGTGAAGATGCTAATCCCGACCGAAGATGAGGGTGAGCGGGGAGGCGTGGGACGCACCCGCACGCCGCGTCGGTGTCGCTTTAACCTAAAAATTGAAATGCTACACCTCTCGCAGGAGAGGGGATCTCGGGGTAGGGATTTATGTGATTACAAAAAAAATATACCTCCACGCAGGGAGGGGCACTCAGCCGGCCAGGCGGGGAGGGGGAAAACACAAGTGGAAGCCGAGCGATGGATGAAGTCGGTTCTGCCTGCTCTCTGAAACTGAGGACAATTATTCGAAGATGTTGGCGCTGCGGCCGCTCATGAATTTTTTTGATGACGGGACTAGTGGGGAATTCTTCGTAACTGGAGCATAATGATGCCAGAATTTTCTTGATTTCTGTGGTCGCCGGTTCTGGTCGGGGTAGAGGGTTGAACAGGGAAGTAGGTTGCTGTTCTTGACTGTCGCAGAACCTCAGCAGCTGAAAGAGAAGGGTACCACGGGTGCTTCAGAACTCCAATTTGAGCATGGCTGGGAGTGATAAATTCGTTGTCGAGTCCTCTTCGAAACGCAAGCAACGGGGGCACCAGATGATGTCGGAGTGGACCGGTAGAACTCAAACAAGCAGGGGAGGTCGGAGCAGACTGACAAGAAATAGAACCAAGCACCTGGAGGAAGAAATTGATAACTCTTGATTCCCGGCGCCAATCGGAGTTCTGCTTCTTGATCCTGGAAGTTGACAGGTCGAGGAAGTAGTTTTTAGAAGAACTCTTTCCCATATTCACGCTATAATTGCCGTGGAAGAGCTTCCACTCAAGTTCTGGTCCTCTGCCTGAGAAGTCTTGCGCAGTCGTAGTAGATCACCTCCTCCGAGCAGCTCCGATCTTGGAAGTTGGCAGGACCACCACCGTTGGAAAGCCGACTGGGAGACGCTTCCAACGATATATGGTATGCCCTCTGAAGCTTCTAGGTGAAGACGTGGCAGCCTCTGCAACTAGGCACTCCTCTGCTGACTGCGAACTGAAAACTGTAGGTTGAAGATGATGGGGGGAAATTGGGTATATGGGAGTGGAAGTGGGGGTGGATGAGTGTGGGGAGAGCCCTGGCTGTGAGGGGTCTAGGAGGGGGTGTTCCAAGGTGTGGATGGGAGAGAATGGGGTCTGGAAGGTGGTGTTTGCAGTGGGTGAGAGAGGAGCTGCGAATTTGGGGCTTGGAGGGAGAGGGGGAAGGTGAGGGGGGCACAAGTGGGTGGAGGGAATGTGAGTTTGAATTTTCCTTAATGGAGGGTGATCAATGGTGGTCTTGGGGATGGGAAGAGGTGCCTTTGGAAGGTGGGGAGATGCTTGGGGAAGGGTAGTGGGTAGTTGAGGGTTGGAGGGTGTGTTGCAGTAATTTTTTATCGGGTGTTTGATCTATTCACCCCCCTCTAGATCACCCTTTAGCGTCCCAACAATTGGTATCAGAGCCTAACTATTTGTGCAGGACTAACATCCTAAAGAGGAACGGCCATGGAAGCTAGAGGGTTAACAGCAGAGGGACAGTCTACTACGAAGCCACCATTCTTTGACGGATCCAACTTCACATATTGGAAGAACCGGATGCAGGTCTCCTCAGAGCCAAAGACTATGAGATCTGGAAGATTATAAGCAAAGGTCCCTACGAGCTACATGAGAATGAGGAATTGTGGACCAGAGAAGAAATCAGGAAATCTACTCTGAATTGGAGCGCCATCAATGCCATTCAATGTGCACTCCATCCCACTGAATTTGATAGAGTGTCAGCCTACAAGACGACAAAGGAGATGTGGGATACTCTTGAGGTCATTTATGAGGGAACGTCTCAAGTGAGAGAGACACGGGCTAATATGCTAGTGACAAAGTATGAAGCATTTCGAATGAAGCCCGGTGAGACAGTGACCGATATGTATGCTTGTCTGACCATCATAACAAATGGTCTAAGAAATCTGGGAAAAGGCTATACTGATCATGATGTTGTGAGGAAGATTCTTCGATCGCTGACTCCGATATGGCATACCAAAGTAACTGTGATTGAGGAGTCAAAAGATCTACAGAAGATGAAACCAAATGAGCTGATAGGCTCTTTGATGGCGTACGAGATGACGCTTCTTCAAGCTGAAGAGCTCGAATACAAGAAGCCTATGCTCTGAAGGCTAAACATAGCTGTTCAAAACAGTCCAGATGCAATGGATCATTCAGTGATCAGAGCCAATCTGGATCAGATTTTGAAAAGGATGAACTAGATATGATTACAAGAGAGTTCAGAAGATTTCTTAGAACTGAAGGGAAAAATGTCTACAGAAAATACCACAGCAGGAAGCAAAACAGGTATAAATTTAACCCTGCTGAAAAATCTGATGATACTACTTGTTATCATTGCAGGAAGACTAGCCACATGAAGGCTGATTGTCCATAGTTATAGAAAATCAAAGGAAGACCATGGAAGAAAGCGCCAAAGGGAAAGGCCATGGTCAGTACATGGAGTGATGAGGAAGAAGGCACGCTGAGCACTTCCTCAGATAGTGGAAAATCAGAAAAGGACATCTGCTTGATGGCCAGAAATGGAGAAGAAGAAGAAGAGTCTGATCATGTATCATCCCTTTTCGAACAATACACTATTTCTGGTTAATGATAAAACACTTACTGATAAAGTTGCATGTTTACAATCAGAGAATGAAAAATTGAAAAATGCATGTTCTGATTTTCATGAATTAAAGCATGTTGTGATTGATTGTAGGAAAGAAAATAATTTGCTGAAAAATGTTGTTGATGAATTGAAATTGAAAATTCAGAAGTCTGAAAATGAAATAAAGATTTCAAATGAAAAATATGAAGCTGTTTTGTCAGTGAATGCTGAATTAAAGAAAACTATTGAAAATCTGGAAAATGAAAATTCTGACAAAATGAAAATCATTGAAAGCATGACCCAAGGAACAGAAAATCTAAATGCCTTGCTAGGGTCAAAAGTTAATTTCAGAAAGGAGGGTCTCGGTTTTAATCCCTCAGCTAAAAAGAGCTTTGAATTGAAAACTGTTTCATTAATGGGAGAAGAGAATAAAGGACCACTCATAAAAATGGTCAATGAAAAATCTGCTTTCAAAAATGTAAAATCAAAAGTGTCCAGTGCTAAGGACAAGGGAAAGCAGAAAGTTTTTGAGCCTAGAGCTGCATGCTCTTCAGCCAAGGATAAGTCCAAGGCTAGGGGTCAGCCAGCTAGCACATCAAAACCCCAGCCCAAGGCTGCTAAGTCTCCATCACCATCAACTGCTCAGAAAAAGACCCAGTATAAGCCAGTAAAGAAACCTAGTGGGTCAAAGGTGGGAGGGAGACCTAGTGTAGCTAGGAACCAGTTTGCTCATCCCTATTTCCCTAGAGCCCAAGTCTATCATCACAATCATTCACAACCATTTCATAGGTTTGACTGGAACCCTGCATACATGAGGTCTAGGTATCAGAATTTCTCCACTTGGTATCAGCCCTATAGACCTTAGCCAGCTAGGAGATGGGATAGTCACTTTAGGACATGGAGTCCTAGTCACTAGGGGTTCTATGGTCAGCCTAGGACCAATTTGGGCCACAACTTCCAGTACACTCATTGGCCAAGGCACTGGCAGATGAATGCCAGGACTACACAAAAACCATCACAGCACCAGAAAAAGAAAGCTAAACCTGTTGGTGGCTGAGAAAAAGAAAAATAACAAGAAGAACTCTCGAGCTGTAGAATCCACCAAACCATCCACTTTCACACAAATGTGGATCCCTAAACAGCTTTTGTCATGTTTTCACTCTTAAATGTCTGGACTTGTCTTGGGGCCCAAAATATCTTGGGTTCTAAAACCTGCTCCCTAAGTGTGTTTGCAGGTATGCCTGGTAGCCGGGAACAAACTGATGAAACAGAAAAAGCTACTTCAGGCATATGACAAGAGGCAGGGCCAAAATTCTAAGAGCTGAAAGAAATTGGAGGCCTTGTCAACAATCTGATGCAACACCAAGGGTAAAATATAAATTAGTCAGGTAAAGCAGGTAAGTGATTTAACTTCAGAATTGAATTGAGAAAGTCATGTTGATTTGGTTGTTTAAATTCTGATGTTCTCTTCTTGTCTAGCTGATCAGTCTGCATTCTAGACTCAGCTACTGATTTAGTTCTGCATAAATTTGATGCTCTTCTTCTGCCATCTATTGCACTGAGTTTGAATGGTTCATTTAATGCATATAGTTGATGCATGTGTCTAATGTCTGCATTTATCATTTGCATCAAGAAAATTATTCAATGCATATAGGACTGCTTTGCACTGCATATATCACTTGCATAACCTTGGTATATTAAATGGTAGCTACTAAAAGGTAGGGAAATCTACTTTGAGGTTCTTACTATGTGTGAGATAGTCCTTGAGACCAAGTTCTTCGCCAAGTACCAAGGGTCAAGTCCTCATGTAGAACAGTGTACTGCATCATATTTGAAAAATCTGAAAAGAAATGATCATTGCATAGCATATTTTTGCATCTTGATGTGAGGGGGAGCTGAGAGTTAAGTTCAGTACTTTGAATCCTTTTCACTTCCCATTGTCCCCATTCAATTCATTCATATTCTTTAACATCATATGCTCTTAGACCTTCATGCCTATTGCCATCACTGTTTAACAATTGCTATCATTTCCCTAACCTTCACTGAACAACAACAGTGCTTCTGGTTTAATACATTGAGCTGTGGTTATTGTAATTGTTCATTTATAAGAATCACATATACAAATTGAAAGGAACTAAAGGTTTAACTTTTATAAATTGAAGAGTTCAGTGTCTGCACTTCAGAACTTGAGATAAAAGAAAACTTTTATAGCTCTTAATCTCTGTCTCATGGTTAGAATAGAAAAAGTTTTTTTTAATGCCTGAATGTGTTAATCTGGAAATGTCTAGAAAAGGTAAATAAGAGTGTGTACTGATTTTTTAAAACAATCACTCTAAAAGAAATAAGGGCAGCAGTAAATAAGATCATCAATGCAAAGAGCTGAACAAAGTGACAGAGCAATGGCTGAATTGCACTGAGAAACTGTGATCTCATCCAAAGAAGTAGGAGAATTCAAATGTCATGAAGTGCTTCAGACTACCTCTGTTCATAGGGTCAAATCTATAGGGGGAGTCCTCACCAAGTAACTGGGGGTACTGGCCTCTGATCAAGGTGTACCCTTAATGTCAAAAGTGAAGATTGTTCCTTGTAGGCCTTGATCTGAAATAGATCTAGTAGTTTATGCCTAGTAACTGGGGGTACCTGCCTCTGATCAAGGTGTACACCTAATGTCAACAGCATAAATGTCACTGGTCTATTCACTTAGCTCAGTTTCTGAAAAATCAAAAGTGAAAAACAAACTACTGTAACCCTTTGAAAAAAAAAGTCATTGAGTGTAAATTGTTTTTCTTAATACATATTCAAGTTGCCTTTCTTGAACTTCCATGTTTGATCACAAATGGTATTATTTCTGACTTATCTATTAAAACCATGTGCCCTAGATTCATTGCTATAAATGGAGTGTATAACTCTTTTTTCAGTGGTCAGCTGCTTTACTCTATCTTTATCACTGTTAAACCAGAATTTTTGTCAATATTGTATATTGCTGATACTTATACTTTAACAGTTGTTTTTAATCATGCTCATTTTCTGAACCACTGCTTCAGCTGTTGTGTAGTGACCCCTTACTTTATTCATGTTCCTTCCCTACTTTGATCATCTGTTTCATTTGTCCATATTCCTTCTCAAAGGGGGAGCAATAATTCAGGGGGAGTTATTCATTCAGGGGGAGTTTGAGCTGTTATGCAATGTATTCTGCATGTTGCACTCATTTGTTTTCTTTCTTTTTGATCATGTCAAAGGGGGAGAATATTTGGTTGGTGACTCACTGTCACTTTGTTGCCAACATCAAAAAGGGGGAGAATGTTGTGCCCCTTAGGCACAAGCATATGTTATGTTGTTTTGATGATAGCAACACAGTGAGAGTATCACAGGTGCATTCATTACAGTGAGTCAGTTATTGTGTTTAGCATACATTGCATTTGTTCTCTGTATAGATGCACTGCATTCTGTCAGATAGCTTCAGTTCAATATCTGCTATGTGCATACATTGCATCGGTGCACTTAGATGGGTCGACCCCCCTCTTAGATGTGTCTTCCCCCCCAGACTCGCATGTCTATACATTCATGGCATTTGTGCAACGTTTGTTCTGAAGTCTATACATTGCATTACTGCCTTGCTGCGTTGCATGCCATATAGTCTATACATCCATTGCTTCAGGTCAATATCTGCTTTGTGCATATATTGCATCGGTGCTGTCACGCCCCGAGCGCGGAAGATACCCGGAGACGCGTGACGAGTTTATATCATTCATGTCAATCAGAGGATTAGTGTATTCGACACCAAAAATCAGAGATGCGCAAAAGTAAAGATAACCCAATCCTTTATTCAATCACAACCTCAAAGTACTTCTATTACAATTCACTTAACGAAAGTGCTATGACCCAATAAAAGAAAAAAAGTACAATGGTTGACTTAACAAATTTGAAAGATAAGACTAATAGACGCTTGGATAGACGGAGAGCTCTACTCTCTTCACTCTTGATCTTCCCCATCCGATTGAGTCTCGTCGTCGGACTTACCTAAAAAGTAGGGAAACACTGAGTGAGCGAACGCTCAGTAGGAATTATATCTCAGGAACTAGCAATGGGTTTAAGTAATTACAATTTTTCACATGTAAATGTAATATGGCTATGCATGTAGAAATAACTGAGCAAGTGAAATAAAACTAATCAATAGAATAACACGTCGTGCAAAACATCCAAGTGAGTCTCAAACAAGAGATATTCATGAGAGACTTTATAGATTATTGGCTATTTCACGCAAGTACTTTGCCCGTGTCAGGCCACGCTAGTAAAGTCACGAAAGTCGAGTCACGCACGCGAGAAAGAGAGAGAGTGTGGAATGCCAAAGATCAAGAGAGAAAGTACTTCGGTGCAATGCTAGACACCGTGATCATTACAACTCCCATGGGCACTAGTACTTTTGGGTGCTCCTCCCAGGACCAGATCGGGCCCTTATATGCACAGCATTAACGATAGATCTAGACATCCACTTTATAGTATAGCCAATATGGAATTTCAAGAACAAGCTTTAATAGGATGATAAGATAGGATTTTCATGGAATTCAAGGGCAAGGCCCTTGAGTAAGGACATACTGGCGATAAAACTCACGCAAAGCATATAAACCATGACATGTCGATAAACTGGGTGGAATTGGTTCCCTAACCGGGTACCACAACAAATAAGTGCCCATATGTAGATGGTCACCCTTTTTATATAGAATTGAGGTCCACAAGAACAGTATATTAATGGCATGATGTCCTCATCCCATTAGGAACATTCTCATGATATCCACTTAGCATAACATGAGGGCCGGTATACCATGTTTCTTTAGAGTGACATGGCAAAATAGTGTAATGGTTTTTTTATGATACAACCAGCTCAATCGGCCTTGAGGGAATCCAAGGCTACGAGGAGTCTTACGGAGGTCCCAATGACTAACTTGCCAGTTCAAAGGAACGGAATGTCCAATGGAGAGCTTGTATGTCACCGAGAGTTAGTGGGTAAACGATAAACCATTGGAAAACAGGGGACTATATTCACGGACTGGAATATAGTGCCGATATATATATATATATATATATATATATGTGTGTATATATATATACATATGAAACCCTCGGTTAACAGTAACAGTGTAAAATAGTATCACAGGAAAATAGCAACTTAGCCTAAGTCACTACTTAATGAATTAACGCCTTTTACTGGGTCATGTATTCATAATTTGATGGCTTTTCCAGCAGGCGTACGTTCTATATTTCTATTTTGCAAAAATTTCAATATTTTGAAATTTTAACAAAACGTGCCTTGGACAGGGGCGTAAATTTTAAATTAGCGCCCTTTGATGGGGCGTTAGTTTCATAAGAGGCGACCTTGGGAAGGTCGTTAATTAACTTTGGTTTTCAGGAACATGAACAGTAAAGGTATTTCACGATAATTACTTTGCAAGAAACAGAATTGAACAAGAAAAAATAGCAAGATTGAGTAGGTAGGATCATGCATAATATTAGATTCGTGGTTACATAGATATTGATTTTTAAAGATGGGTATTTATTAACTGTATGGAATTGACGACTCCTGGCAGGGCGTCAGAACAAGAATTAGCGCCCTAGGTAGGGTCGCTTCTTTTTAAATTAGCGCCCTTGGTAGGGTCGCTTCTTTCAAAACTTCACAGAAAATGTTTGGAAACCACAATTAAACTATATGCATGGATGACATATGATGTTATTAGGAACTTAAGCTAATTTGGGCTACGTTCTTGAGAAAACCTACCTGATTGGTGATCTGGGAAGATGGTAGTGAAGGATTTGATGAGAGGACGATACTCTGTTCGAAACAGAGCCCTCAGAAGTTGTGTAACCAGCAACTCTAACAGCACTCTAATAGCCAAGTAATAGCAACCTCCAGATAGTACGTCGGTGATAATAGAAAATTTCTCCTAGACTCGGAACGTAGAGAAATCACAGCTTTCCTTCTTCACTGTAATCGGAAGAAGATGGCAGACAATGAAGAACCCGCGTTCTTCAGGAAAACACCTTCACGCTGCAGTTACCCTGCAGGAGGAAAAGGAAGAACCATCAATATTCTTCATAATCCCTAACCGAAGGCAGGGAAGAAGAACATTACCTGTTCTTTACATATGCAGCAGCAGAGTTTTCCTTCGACCAACAGCTTATTAGGGCTCGATAGGAAGGGTTATTTATAGGGTTTTTACGATCCTAATGGAGTTAGTATCGTATTGGAAGTAATATTTCCCTAATAGAGTTCTTACCCTAATCAATCTTCCACGTAGTTATCCAGAAACTTGCTCTGGATAGTCTCCTGGGTCGAACGAAACTCGAACAAAATTAACGCCTTGCCATAGGGCGTTAGTTTAGATTGACGCCTTTGTTAAAGTCATTTCTTATGTAAAACGCGTCCATGTGGAGGGCGTCACATTTACTTGCCCTTTTTATTATTTTAGCCGTTTAAGAACTGACGACATCTGCTGTTGTCGTCCTTTCTGGAATTCGCGCCTTGTATAAGGGCGTTTCTTTTTGAAGTAGCGCCGTGAATCAAGGCGTTATTTACATTTTGGTTTATTACTTACTTCTCTAGGCTCTTATCATTTATTCATTAAATCTTTTAATCTTATTTTGATCAATTGGGGTTTTTATTTCCTTTTATTTTTACCAGGGTTGCTACACCCTCCCCCACTTAAAAGAATTTGGTCCCCAAATTCAATCGCATATATTTATATATATGTGGAGAGTGTAGAGTATATACCTTTTTAGAATAAGTTCGGGAATCGTTTCCTCATAGACTCCTCGGTCTCCCATGTGGCTTCGTGTTCTGAACATTTACTCCATTGCACCTTTAGCATGGGGATAACTTTATTCCTTAATGTTCGTACCTCGCGGTCGAGGATTTTTATGGGCTTTTGTTCATAAGTAAGGTCCTTTTGAATCACCAGGTCTCCATGATCAATGATATGTGACGGATCATGCACATATTTCTTCAACATTGATATGTGGAATACCTTATGAACTTCGGACAATTGAGGAGGTAAAGCGATGCGATAAGCAACCTCGCCAACCCTTTTTAGTATTTCAAAAGGTCCGATAAATCTTGGCGTAAGTTTGCCTTTAACACCAAATCTCCTTATTCCACGTCCAGGTGATATCTTGAGAAAGACGTGATCTCCGACTGGGAATTCGAGATCTCTTCTTCTTGTATCAGCATAAGCCTTTTGTCTAGACTGAGTAACTTGCAGTCTTTCTCTAATCAATTGTATCTTCTCGGTGGTATCCCTTACCATATCTGGACCTAATAGTTGTTTCTCTCCAACTTCATCCCAGCATAAGGGTGATCGGCAACTCCTTCCGTATAAGGCTTCGAAAGGTGCCATTTGTATACTTGCCTGGTAGCTATTATTGTATGCAAATTCAACCAGAGGCAAGTGGTCATGCCAGCTTCCACCAAAATCAATGATGCAAGCCCTGAGCATATCTTCAACCACCTGATTAGTTCTCTCGGTCTGACCATCCGTTTGAGGATGAAAAGCTGTACTAAAGTTAAGTCTCGATCCCAACGAATATTGTAGTCCTTTCCAAAAATGCGAAGTAAAACGGGGATCTCTGTCAGACACAATCAAGACAGGAATACCATGTAATCTGACTATCTCTTTTATGTATAATGCAGCCAAAACATCAACTGACCATCGACTCTTGATTGGCAAGAAGTGCGCTGATTTAGTCAATCGATCAATGATAACCCATATTCCATCATATCCTCCTTTTGATTTAGTTAGACCCATGATGAAATCCATACCAATATCCTCCCACTTCCATTTGGGAATATCCAGAGGATGTAGCTTTCCGGCAGGCTTCTGGTGTTCAGCCTTAACTTGTTGGCAGGTGAGACAGCGAGACACAAAATCCGCAACTTCTCTCTTCATATTAGGCCACCAGAAGGTCCTTTTTAAATCTTGGTACATCTTAGTAGATCCTGGATGAATTGTGTACCTTTATCTGTGAGCTTCATCTAAGATCTTCTTCTTTAATTCTGGACAATCCAGTATACAAGTTCTATTTTGGAATAACAACCTTCCATCTGGAGCTAGTTGGAACACATATTGTCCTTCTAGTTTGCCCTTGATTTCCACTAATACCGGGTCACTACCTTGAAGTCCTTGTATTTCGGATAGCAAGTCTGGCTGTATGCTTATATGGGATAAGGTGACACACCTACTGTCCTCGTCCATGCTTATATTAAGTCTAGTGAATTGTTCTAGCAACTTCCACTCCTGAATCATACAATTGGCTAATAATGCTCTCGGCTTTCGACTAAGGGCATCAGCTACAGGATTACCCTTTCCAGGATGATATTGTATAGTAAAGTCGAAGTCCTTAAGATATTCTAGCCATCGTCTTTGCCTCATATTCAATTCCTTCTGAGAGAAGAGATACTTAAGATTTTTATGGTCAGAGTATACAAGAAACTGCACTCCATACAGATAATGTCTCCATATCTTTAGTGCAAATAGTACCGCAGCCAATTCTAAATCATGAACTGGGTAGTTCTCCTCGTGCTTCTTCAATTGGCGAGAAGAGTAGGCTATAACCTTCCCTTGTTGCATTAAAACACATCCGAGGCCAATGCCAGATGCATCAGTGTATACCTCGAACTTTTCTCCTTCAATTGGTAGAGCTAAGACTGGGGCAGTAGTCAAGTGATCCTTGAGAGCTTGGAAGCTTCGTTCACAATCCTCGCTCCATTTATAGCGTATCTCCTTGCGAGTTAGCCTAGTGAGTGGTACGGCTATCTTGGAGAAATCCTTGATGAATCACCGATAGTAGCCCGCAAGACCCAAGAAACTACGGACCTCGCTAGCATTGGTCGGTCTTTCCCAATTCCTTACAGCTTCAACCTTTGATGGATCTACGGATAAACCGTCTTTTGATATAACATGCCCCAAGAAAGCTACTTCTCTTAACCAAAATTCACATTTGCTGAGCTTTGCATATAGCTGATTTGTCCTCAATATCTGTAATGCAATCCTTAAATGTTCCTCATGCTCTCCCTTGGTCTTGGAGTAAATCAATATATCATCAATGAAAACCACCACGAATTGATCTAGATAAGGTCTGAATATACTATTCATCAACTGCATGAAGGCAGCAGGGGCATTTGTTAGTCCAAAAGGCATAACAACAAACTCATAATGGCCATACCTGCTTCTGAATGCGGTCTTATAAATGTCATCATCCTTGATCCTTAGTTGGTGATAACCTGACCTGAGATCAATCTTTGAAAAGTACTTGGATCCAGATATTTGATCAAATAACTCATCGATCCTCGGTAGTGGATACTTGTTCTTGATAGTGAGATGATTCAACTGTCGATAGTCGATGCATAACCTCATGGATCCATCTTTCTTCTTTACAAATAGCACAGGTGCTCCCCACGGGGAAGTGTTTGGTCTAATAAATCCCTCCTTGAGAAGCTCCATTAATTGCTCCTTCAGCTCCTTGAGTTCGGCAGGGGACATCCTATATGGTGCCTTAGAAACTGGTCCAGCACCAGGGACCAAATCGATGGTGAAGGCCACTTCTCTTTGTGGGGGTAATCCAGGCAAATCTTCCGGAAACACTTCCGAAAATTCTTGCACAACAGGGATGTCTTCTAGCTTAGTTTCCTTAGCCTCCTTAATCGTGATAAACGCAAGGAAAGATACAAAGCCTTTCCTTATTAGCTTGCTAGCTCGGAGAGCCGAAATAAGAGGTGACTTGCTTCGACTCTTAGGGCTAGAATAGACTAGTTCTGGAAAGTCCTTGAAAGTAACTTTGCTGTTACGGCAATCCACAGTTGCCTGATACCTAGACAACCAATCTACTCCCAATATGACATCGTATTCCTTTAGGTCTAAACATATGAGGTTGATAGGAAGATTTCTTCCTTTTACTAAGACTTCACAGTTTTGATAATGGTGAGTAATATCGATTTCGTTTCCGAGAGGAGTAGATAAAAATATTTTCATCCATTCCGGTTCCATAGACAGTGGGTCAGCAAACTTCTTGGAAATAAAAGAATGTGATGCACCCGTATCAAATAAGACATGTGCAGACTTGGAACAAACTTTCAGTGTACCTTCTACTAGTCCGCCTTCGTCTTCTTCGGTCTCCTTAATCGCGTGGAGACAAGCATTCTTTGTTACCGGGCGCTTTCCGTCACCGGCTTGATCGTTGAGTAGGGGACAGTTAGGAATCCGATGATCACAGCTCCCACAACGGAGACACGCTCCAAGTTTCCTCCAACATTCTTCGGCCTTGTGCCCGGCCTTATCACAGTGCTTACATACCACCTTAGCAGGTGCAGTGGTGATGGAGAAAGGTTCGGTCTTCTTGAACTTTTGCTCCTCGGAGGGAATGCCTCATTACTTGGCCTCTTCTTGAAATTAGGTTTGAAGGTGCTGGAGCTAGTAACATTCTCCTTCTTGTCTTTCCCACGATCCTATCAGATAGTTCTGTGGCATCTTTAGTAATTGGGCTCGTCGAACCATCTCCGAATAGACTTGTATGTCCATCGGTGCCAGTTGTGTGATATATTGGGGCCTGAGCCCATTAAGGAATCTTCGAGCTTTCATCTTCTCAGTACTAACTAAGTGTTTAGCGTACCGAGATAGCCTAGAGAACTGCGCTTCATATTCAGCCACCGACAAAGATCGTTGCTTAAGTGCGACGAATTCAGCGGCTTTCTTCTCTTGAACTCGATCTGAGAAATATTTATTGTTGAAATGTTCATCAAACTCCTCCCAAGTAACTTGTCCTTGATCTAATGTGGCTTCTACCGACTCCCACCAGCATCGGGCATCTCTTTCTAATTGAAATGTGGCTAACATGACCTTCTCTTGGTCCGAGCATTGCATGACTCTAAAAACACGTTCCGTCTCTCGGATCCAGTGTTCGGCATCATCTGGATCAGTGGATCCCATGAACTTAGGAGGGTTCATGTTCTTGAAGCTTTGGTGGAGATTTCCTGCTCTACGATGTGCACTCCTTGTGCCACTTGTTGAAGTGCCTGGGTCATGCCTTAGAGAGTGTGTTGCATGTTGCGCCATTGAGCACGTTCGGCAGCCATTGTCCTACAATTTCGATAGCTATATTAGTATGTGATGGCGTTAAAAGGCTTTTAATTCTATGTTGACTTTAACCCTTGGTTCTACCAAATCTCACTGGTTAGAGGTTCAGACTTATCCTTGGACTTGGTTTCCTAGGAATTGAATACCCTAGGCTCTGATACCACAAAAACTGTCACGCCCCGAGCGCGGAAGATACCCGGAGACGCGTGACGAGTTTATATCATTCATGTCAATCAGAGGATTAGTGTATTCGACACCAAAAATCAGAGATGCGCAAAAGTAAAGATAACCCAATCCTTTATTCAATCACAACCTCAAAGTACTTCTATTACAATTCACTTAACGAAAGTGCTATGACCCAATAAAAGAAAAAAAAGTACAATGGTTGACTTAAGAAATTTGAAAGATAAGACTAGTAGACGCTTGGATAGACGGAGAGCTCTACTCTCTTCACTCTTGATCTTCCCCGTCTGATTGAGTCTCGTCGTCGGACTTACCTGAAAAGTAGGGAAACACTGAGTGAGCGAACACTCAGTAGGAATTATATCTCAGGAACTAGCAATGGGTTTAAGTAATTACAATTTTTCACATGTAAATGCAATATGGCTATGCATGTAGAAATAACTGAGCAAGTGAAATAAAACTAATCAATAGAATAACACGTCGTGCAAAACATCCAAGCGAGTCTCAAACAAGAGATATTCGTGAGAGACTTTATAGATTATTGGCTATTTCACGCAAGTACTTTGCCCGTGTCGGGCCACGCTAGTAAAGTCACGAAAGTCGAGTCACGCACGCGAGAAAGAGAGAGAGTGTGGAATGCCACAGATCAAGAGAGAAAGTACTTCGGTGCAATGCTAGACACCGTTATCATTACAACTCCCATGGACACTAGTACTTTTGGGTGCTCCTCCCAGGACCAGATCGGGCCCTTATATGCACAGCATTAAAGATAGATCTAGACATCCACTTTATATTATAGCCAATATGGAATTTCAAGAACAAGCTTTAATAGGATGATAAGATAGGATTTTCATGGAATTCAAGGGCAAGGCCCTTGAGTAAGGACATACTGGCGATAAAACTCACGCAAAGCATATAAACCATGACATGTCGATAAACTGGGTGGAATTGGTTCCCTAACCGGGTACCACAACAAATAAGTGCCCATATGTAGATGGTCACCCTTTTTATATAGAATTGAGGTCCACAAGAACAGTATATTAATGGCATGATGTCCTCATCCCATTAGGAACATTCTCATGATATCCACTTAGCATAACATGAGGGCCGGTATACCATGTTTCTTTAGAGTGACATGGCAAAATAGTGTAATGGTTTTTTTATGGTACAACTAGCTCAATCGGCCTTGAGGGAATCCAAGGCTACGAGGAGTCTTACGGAGGTCCCAATGACTAACTTGCCAGTCCAAAGGAACGGAATGTCCAATGGAGAGCTTGTATGTCACCGAGAGTTAGTGGGTAAACGATAAACCATTGGAAAACAGGGGACTATATTCACGGACTGGAATATAGTGCCGATATATATATATATATATATATATATACATATGAAACCCTCGGTTAACAGTAACAGTGTAAAATAGTATCACAGGAAAATAGCGACTTAGCCTAAGTCACTACTTAATGAATTAACGCCTTTTACTGGGTCGTGTATTCATAATTTGACGGCTTTTCCAGCAGGCGTCCATTCTATATTTCTATTTTGCAGAAATTTCAATATTCTGGAATTTTAACAAAACGCGCCTTGGACAGGGGCGTAAATTTTAAATTAGCGCCCTTTGATGGGGCGTTAGTTTCATAAGAGATGACCTTGGGAAGGTCGTTAATTAACTTTGGTTTTCAGGAACATGAACAGTAAAGGTATTTCACGATAATTACTTTGCAAGAAACAGAACTGGACAAGAAAAAATAGCAAGATTGAGTAGGTAGGATCATGCATAATATTAGATTCGTGGTTACATAGATATTGAATTTTAAAGATGGGTATTTATTAACTGTATGGAATTGACGACTCCTGGCAGGGCGTCAGAACAAGAATTAGCGCCCTAGGTAGGGTCGCTTCTTTCAAAACTTCACAGAAAATGTTTGGAAACCATAATTAAACTATATGCATGGATGACAGATGATGTTATTAGGAACTTAAGCTAATTTGGGCTACGTTCTTGAGAAAACCTACCTGATTGGTGATCTGGGTTGATGGTAGTGAAGGATTTGATGAGAGGACAATACTCTATTCGAAACAGAGCCCTCAGAAGTTGTGTAACCAGCAACTCTAACAGCACTCTAATAGCCAAGTAATAGCAGCCTCCAGATAGTACGTCGGTGATAATAGAAGATTTCTCCTAGACTCGGAACGTAGAGAAATCACAGCTTCCCTTCTTCACTGTAATCGGAAGAAGATGGCAGACAATGAAGAACCCGCGTTCTTCAGGAAAACACCTTCACGCTGCAGTTACTCTGCAGGAGGAAAAGGAAGAACCATCAATATTCTTCATAATCCCTAACCGAAGGCAGGGAAGAAGAACATTACCTGTTCTTTACGTATGCAGCAGCAGAGTTTTCCTTCGACCAACAGCTTATTAGGGCTCGACATGAAGGGTTATTTATAGGGTTTTTACGATCCTAATGGAGTTAGTATCGTATTGGAAGTAATATTTCCCTAATAGAGTTCTTACCCTAATCAATCTTCCACGTAGTTATCCAGAAACTTGCTCTGGATAGTCTCCTGGGTCGAACGAAACTCGAACGGAATTAATGCCTTGCCATAGGGCGTTAGTTTAAATTGACGCCTTTGTTAAAGTCATTTCTTATGTAAAACGCGTCCATGTGGAGGGCGTCACGTTTACTTGCCCTTTTTATTATTTTGGCCGTTTAAGAACTGACGACATCTGCTGTTGTCGTCCTTTCTGGAATTCGCGCCTTGTATAAGGGCGTTTCTTTTTGAAGTAGCGCCTTGAATCAAGGCATTATTTACATTTTGGTTTATTACTTACTTCTCTAGGCTCTTATCATTTATTCATTAAATCTTTTAATCTTATTTTGATCAATTGGGGTTTTTATTTCCTTTTATTTTTACCAGGGTTGCTACAGGTGCATTGCTTCTTCTGTGCATGTACTGCATCAGTGCATCCGTCTGGCAAAGTCTATACATCGGTTGCCTTGTACATTGGCCTAGCGCTCATAAAGTCTATACAATGCCATTTGTTCATGCATGTTAGCAAGTCTGTACAGCCTGTGTTCACAACACAAAGTATGTACATCGCATGCTCACATAAACGCCAAGTCTATACATTGGCTTTGCTTGCATGAGCTTGAAGTCTATACATTGGCTTGTTCATTCATCTAAGTCTGTACAGCGCCATGTTCATATGCTTCCAAGTCCATACATTGCACTGTAGCTTGCTCGAGGTGAAGTCTGTACATCCATCAGTGAACTTCAAAGTCTATACATTCTAGAACTGTGCAAGTCTGTACATCATTGTTTTGCCAAGGTCTATACATTGTGAACTTTCAAGTCTGTACAGACTTTGCCTTGCTCAAGTCTGTACATCGTCCAGTTGTCTTTGGAAAGTCTCTACATCGTTCATGAAGTATGTACAACGAGCAAGTCTGTACATCGAGCTGAAGGCTGGCTAAGTCTATACATCGTCAGTCTTCCTTAGAGTCTCATGCATAACATGAAGTCTGTACAACCGTCTGCATGCATTACCCTTCCAGTCTGTACATCGTCCTCCGTCTCACTTAGCATCTCATGCTAAGTCTGTACATTGGACAAGTCTATACATCATGCATGCATCGTCTCTCAAGTACGTACAGGGTCTGCCTAGAATGCATTGTTCATCAAGTCTATACACTCTGTGTGTCTGCATCGCATTCATCAAGTCTATACACTCTTGTGTCTGCATTGCATTCATGCTAAGTCCATACACTGCATTTGGGCATTGTTCTTCAAAGCAAGTGTGTACACTGCTTTCTCATGCATGCAATCAAAGTATGTACAGCATGTGTTCGCAGCGGTCAAGTCTGTACATTGCTTTGTCATGCACATAAACGTGAAGTCTATACATTGCTTCAGCGTTGCTTTCACAAAGTCTGTACAATGCCTTAGTCTTCTACACACTACAAAGTCTATACATTGTCTTCGCATTACAAAGTCTATACACTGCTTGATGCATCGAACGAAGTCTATACAAGGTGTCGGCATTAAACTAATAATTCTCTGTCTGACAGGTGCTGTTCGTGAAGCTAATGAAGGGCACGTGATCCGAGGCTGGAAGGGCTGACAGGATGACACGTGGCCAAAACACTTGGGCAGGAACTATGGAAGACACGCGCCCAGTGCTGCTCCTGCTGTGACTGATTATAAAAGGAAGCCTTCGTCCACAGATGAAGATAGATCGAATGCAGAAGCCTTGAAGGAAAAGCAGAGAGCAGAGAGCCCTTCGATCCAGCAGAAGAGAAAAAGAAAGAGAGAAAAGAAAAAGAGTTGAGAGAGTGAAGAGTTGAGAGATTTGTTCCTCAGATCGTTGGTTCAAAACCCGATCTGAGTTTGCTCACTTGTTTGAGCTACATTCCCTGCAGGGATACATTTCCTTTTCGTTTGTTTGCCTTTTTGTTTTGTTTTCGAAACTCTTGTGTTCAAGCTATTGGTCAGCGTTTGCAGAGGTGCTGCCTTTAGACGGGTCAAGCTAGCGGTTGCAGTGGAGGATTCCACTGGACAGCAACCTGTGAGGCTCAGCGGATTGTAGGCAAGCTGTGAGGCCCAACGGTTCAAGCTGTGAGTTAGCAGTAATCGACACTCGGCTTGAGTGTGGGGTGGATGTAGGTCTGGAGGACCGAACCACCTAAAAACCTTTGTCTACTGTGTGATTGTTTTGTGGTTTGCATAGCTTCTATATTTCTATCCTTGCGCAGTAGATGTTTGCTTAGGACTGTTCTTTATCGGTTCTAGCTGGTATTCGCATTGTGCCAACTATCTGTTCAGTAGAAGTTTTCATTCTGCATTTGTTTCTGCTGCAGTAATTTTTTATCGGGTGTTTGATCTATTCACCCCCCTCTAGATCACCCTTTAGCGTCCCAACATGGTGGGGTGTGGATTGGGTGGAGTTGTCTTGGAACTAGGGGGTAGTAATGAGGGGTTATGGGAAGTTGTGAGGATGAGTAATGAGGGGGAGAGAGAGAGTTGATCATGTGGAGGAGAGAGAGAGAGGGAAGGAGAGAGAGAGGGGGGCGCCCTCCTCCTTGAAGAGAGAGAGAAGAGAGAGAAATGAGATAGAGAGAGAAGGGGAATCCACCTTAATAGAGAGAGAGAGAAGTGGAGAATCCTCTCCAATGACACTAAACACACTTGATTTTGGATTGATCATAAAAGTTGTTACATGTGAGAGGAGTGGGGGCCTATTTATAGGCTTACATAATTCCTAAGACCAAAATGACCTTGACAAACAAGTAAATGACCCATAACTCCAAGGGAGGGGCACTCTTGGGCCTAGCCCACTAGTTGGGCCCAATTGACTAACAAACTGACCCATTAACCTATCAACTGACTCAAATAAAGAAAGATTACACATACAAGACCCAAATGAATTAAAAATTACATGCTATGACTCAAGATTAATGGCCGAAAATGATGACGTACTGATGGCAAGCAACAAGAGTATCCAAAAAGTGAAGTGGTTGGGGAGGTCCCCATCATATATACATATATTTGGTTATCTTGAATTGCAAGGAACACACAGCATCCACGCAGGGTGCTCAAGGTGTCCACGCCTCAATCCAATAAGTTAGAAGAATAAGTCAGTGACATAGCTCAGTGCGTTAACGCTATGATGGCACAGCGCCAACGCACTAGTTCATGATCAGAGGAAAGATGGCTCTAGGTTAGTTCAGTGAGTTGATGCAGGGTCTTCATGCGTCAACGCTTCCAACCATTACAGTCTTACATGTTATGCAAATGCGTTAACCTCTTCGTCACATATATATTAGTGGACCCCAGCTAATGGATAAATTAAATGCCACATTAGCACAAAGGGAACGCGCCTCTTCTCCTTCGCGATTCCAAAAGCATCGGGGAGAGGACAATCATTGGGGCCAACCAGGAAATCTGAGAGGGGCCCACAAGGGAATATTCACATGTATGAGGGGCGAGAGCCCCAAAAAAATTGGGAGAAGTTGCAGTCGAAGGCAGCAGTGGAAAGGAGTTCTGCAGCCGAAGATCGGGAATCATCATCTTTCTCTTTGGTGCTGCTTGGTCCACGAACAAGAAGAGGAAGAGCTTCAGAATTCCATCATCAAGGATAGAAGGGACATTAAAAGTGCAACATCGCGAGCCCTTCTACATCCCATTGTCAAGGAAGAGGAAGCCTACTGATTAAGAGTTTCATCCTTTAGATCATTGAGTTCGAGATCTCTGATTTGTATCTGAAACTCATTCAATTTTCTATTTTCCATTTTACGTTTTGCAGTTTATTTTGCACTCTATTACTGCTGTTCTCCCTTGTACTAGTGATTGTAGAGGGCGGTGTCTTGATCAAGTGGGCTGTGCTTGGATCAAGGGGTTGGGGTGTTCACCCATAAGCTGTTTGTCAGCGGGTAAGAGGACCGGTTCCTTTTGTAAGCCAAGCTGTAGAGCTCATCGTTTGTGAGGAATTGTTCCTATGTTTAGCTAAGCTGTAAGGCTTAGCAAGAATCCTCACTGATTTAGTGAGGGGTAGGTTTCTATAGGGAGACCGAACCACCTTAAAAACCTAGTGTTCATCTGTGGTTTATTCTCTTCTGTGTGGTTTGTGTGTCGGTAGATGCTTGAATAGGTCTGACTGCTTCATAATCTCATTCTGCATTCTTATTTAGAAATAGCTTACTCAAAGAATTAGTTGATATTGCTCTATCAATTTTTAAAAGGGTCAACCTATTCACCCCCTCCCCCTCTAGATTGACATTCCACTATATCCAACACTCTCTTGCTTGGTAGGGTTGTCACCTAGTCGAGCATTATGGACGCCGATTTTTTTTATCTATTTATTTATATTTTATTTGGATTTTTGATTTATTAGGCGTGCCAGTAACCGGATTGACGATTTTATGGTGCGCTCGATCTAACTTGGTCAGTCGATTGTGAAGTCCGAGTCGGGACCGGAAGTCCGTCATATCATAAAGGCTATGACGTTAATTACGCCCTTCCAAGAAAGGACAACCCTTGATTAAATGCCAAAATAGGAGGCCTCGAGAGGCAAACATATATTCATGTGCACAAATGGAACTTCATACCAGAGCTAGGAAGGCGGGCAAGATAACAACATCAACTGTAGAAGCAGATGATATCGTTAAGTCAGCGGTTCAAAGACTGAGTTAAAGGGGAGAAGGAGGATTTCAGTCACAGGCAGATTGAGCCGCGGCCATGATGGGGGTTTAAAGCATCGATCAGTATTTCGACAGCATTTCCCCTTTATCTGGATTATGCCCAGGGGGAAATAGGCTATCACCCACAGAGTGCCGGGATGAAAGCCGAGAGAAAGAGAGAGGCCAAACCTCCCGACTCGTATATATCTGCCATGGGGCAATGTTTGATTTTCCCCTTGGGGAAGCCGGCGGAACTCGTGCAGTGGCAGAGCCCCCCCGAGCTAAAGGGGTTACTCATAAATCCGATGCGGGACAGTGGAACATAAGGGAGTCCGACTCCCTTTAAATTTATCCCCGGGACAGGTCTGGTGACTCATGGGTATCCCTGGGTGGGTTTGATCCAGGTGTCGGGGGTTCAATTGGGCAGCAGAGCAGGCTCTCGGCACAGCAAAGTGGGAAGGGAGGCTCCCGGCGCGAAGGCAAGGAGGCCAAGGGGTTCCCGGCGCGGGCTTCTCGGCGCGGAGGGAAGACGGCAGAAAGCTCCCGGCGCAGGCTTCTCGGCACGAAGAAGAAATGGTGGAGGAGGTTCCTGGCACGACCAGGCAATGGGGTTCTCGGCGCAAGAAGGCTTGCACCGAGAGCTGTTCACATATTCTACTGTGCGTGGAGCCGAGAGGTGTGACGGGCGCCGAGGTGGTTTCTAAGGGCTTGCGGCACCCTACTCTTGGGTTTGTTGACGATTCAAGGGTTTCCTGGAGATTCATGCCAAGGTAGATAGGCCCTGAGGAGTCAAAATGAATCAATTCATCGGATTTCAACCGGTTTTGGTGTAGGTTCCGAAGGAAGGCCAGGAAAAGAGAGAAATTGGGGGAGGAATAATCAAGTATGGGGAGCCTCTGTCACCATTGCTATGCAAAGTCCCGGGGACAGCTTAATGTCATCTTTCATCATCCTGGGAGAATTTTGACAGCACCTCCCCTGGACTTAGCATTTGCCAGAGAATGATAGACAATCACCCACGGAGTGCCGGGGTGAAAGCCAAAAGCAGAGGGGTATTGGACCCCTGACCCATGTACGTGCTTGCAGCACTATCTTAATATCCCTTTTGAGACCATTGAAGCTTATGCAGTGGCAGAGCTTCCTTGGTTCGTAAGGTTATAAAAGTAGATCGAGCCCGGGGAACCATGTAGGGGGGTTATCCCCATTAATTGTCATCCCTGAGGTGCATGTGATGACCCGGGGTGTCCCTCGATAGAATACAGGGTTATATTGAGCGGGTTATAGGGGTATCTGTATGGTTTCTTGAATGGTAGCAGGGGTTTTCATCCGGGGTTCAAGAGATGGAGATTTCATGGCATAAAGAGGCTCTTAGCTCAAAAGGGGGGTAGTTCCCGGCGCAAAAACCACCGTGCCGGGAAGGGTTCTTCATAGGCTACTATTCCACGCGCCGGGAAGCTAGCACAAGGGGGTTCTCGGTGCATGAAGTTTCGCGCCAGGAAGGTTGCTTTGTGGGGGACTATTCTGGGCGCCGGGAACTGGCAAAGGAGGTTCCCGGCGCGATGGCAAGAGGGCCAAGGGGGCTCTCGGCGCAAGGGCAATAAGGCCAGGGGGTTCCGGCGCAGGCTTCTCGGCGCAGGTAAGGAGGTGGGGTTCTCGGCACAGGAAGGCTTGCTCCGAGGACTGTTCATCTGTTTTACTGTTTGTGGAGCCGAGATAGATGAGGGCGCCGAGATGAGTTTAGGGTTTTACGGCACTCTGTTTTGGGTCTATTGATGATCCAGGCCGAAACAGATAGGTCTTATGGGATTGAAACGGATCAAGGCATCAAATCTGAGCTGGATTAGGTTTGGGCTTTATAGAGGCATCAGGGTCCAGGAGGGATTTGGGGAGGCCAAGGTCTAGAGGGCCCCCCCTATCACCAGTATTATGCAGAGCCCCGGGGACAACTTTGATATGGTCGTTCATCACCCTTGGAGCCAAGAGATGGCTGTCTCTGGACCCAGAGGCGATTTCGATGATGCTAATGGACAGAGTATAAGCATTTAGAACTCCGGAGTCTCATAATCTTCGATCATTGCATAGCACGGCTTTATCCCGGAGGCCAAGGGATGGTCTGTCCCGGGCTCTGGGATAAGCATGGATAGTGCTTCAAAAACCAGATGGATCGGCAGATTGTTAATCCACTGGTGAGGGGGATTAGCATGCTACTAGTCTGAGAGCAGACAGGTAACACGAAGAATGATGATAGAGCTTCAGAGGAATCAAAAGCAGGCATGAACTGTAGCCCATCATGTTTATTCATTCGACGACATTCATCGGGGGAGATACATAGTAAGAAAGCAGAAGCAATACATCATTCCAAGACTCAGACCAATCACAAGGAGGGAGTGAGGGAAAGGGAATAAGACAGAGGCCGGGATATCCCGTCTACATCCGATGCATCGAGATAAAACTCGTAAGATTACATGAAGAAGAAAAGGAAACATGGGGGAGGGCGGAGCATTGACTCCTCTCCCTCCCCAGCTGCCTGCCCACCTGGAGCTTCTTCTCCTTCTCTTTCTCTTCGGATTGATCTCTTACTCTGTTGGTCTCTTCTCTCTTTTCTCAGCGGAGGAGGCTCTCTCCCTCTCTATTGGTCTCTTTTCCCCTTTTCTTTCTCGTTCCCTATATCTGGCTATCCTTTTTTTTCTTTCTTTTCGATCCTCCCCCCCCTCGTCTCTTCGAAGGAGTGGGCCTTTTATAGACCCAGCCCCCCCTGACTTCTCGGTCGATGGCAGTCGGCGTGCCACTCCATCTTTACGGCGCGCCTGCTAGTAGCTCCCGGCGCGGCATGCAAGTTGGGTGAAGGGCCTCGATACCACACCCCTAAGCCCATTTCATAGGCCCATTTAGGGCTTTTGGGCTCCACTTAGAACTGTCGATTCTATAAACATATCGGAACTGCAGTATGACTTTTGTTGTTGGACCTAAGTCTTAATAGGACCATAGGGATCCTCATCAGTCATTGGATTGGGATTTCATCAGCATTGTCACCTAAATGATGACAAAACCGGACATCATTTCATCAGTATTGCCACCTGAACGATGACAAGATCGGACATCAGCTTTCTGAGAAGACTTCAGCCCGGTATATAATCCATGGAGGTGGTTCTTCTTCCGTTCTGACTTTGCGAAAGTTTTCATAATCTTCATTTGCTGGTTCTGGCTTCATCTTCATCTTGTTCATATCTCAACTGTCAACAAGTCAACATCTGACTTAGTCTGACATATTATCTGTAGATTTTCGGATGAGGCAGTAATACAGCTCTTATTAAAATGTGATAGGAGGTGTCATCAGTCAGGTGACTGCTACTTCATCAGTGCTGCCGTCTGGCTGACGACGACACCGGACATCAGCTTGGCCGGAAAGGGCTTCAGCCGGGTAGATGGTTGACGAGTTTCATCAGTAATCTTTCATTGCTGGTCTGCTCCTCTTTTCAATTTTTGTCTCCGCCATTGCTCATTTTCCAGGTGTCAACAAATGCCCCCCACCTGCGGATGGCGTAAGCGCAGAATAAGCGGCACGGTGTCCGCAGGTGCATCTTTAGCTCAATGCCATTGACTCATTCTTTCAGTTATAGCTTGGCCGTATCCCCATACTGGGATTTCATCCTGATCTTCTTGGCTTGAGCCTCGATCAGCTGAACATCTATCGGCTTGAGCCCTGATCAACTGTCACATCTGACATCTGTCGGTTTTGAGCCCCAATTGGCTGCATATTTGGCATCTGTCGGCTTTGAGTCCCGATAGGCTGCACATTTGACTTCATGTGTTGCTATTTTCTTCATGTGGAAGAGTAGCGGTCTCAGCAGCCTTTATGCGGATGACCCGTGTTCAGAAGGAGAGCGTCCACCCTCTCAGGGAGAGAATGGAGGACTCGCTCCACCGCGTGACGGTATCCGGTGGGACTGTCTTCGCTGGATTTGTTGGCTAACGGAAGGCATGTTTTTAGGCCATATCATCACGTAGGAGCGTGGATGAGAGGGGTTTTAGAGGAGCATCTAGAACAGAGGAGAGGTCCGTTCCTCAAAGCCGGCCGTGGCGATGTGCCGACCGACCAGTGCATGGTTTCATCGTCGACATGGGGTTTATGTCGATGCAAAAGAGTTTAAGCTTCATCAGAATAGATGTAAGGTCTAAACCGGGTAAGTTCATTGTGGGTGGGACATAGAGCGGTGTGCAGTTTCATCAGAATAGACGCAAGGTCTAAACTGGCAGGGTTTCATCATTGATCGGATGAGGTGCCGGTCGATCAATAGTTAGTTTCATCATCGATATTGGGTTTATATCGATGCGAAGAAAGTGTTATAAGTTTCATCAGAATAGACGAAAGGTCTAGACTGGGAGGGTTTCATCATTGATCGGGCGAGGAGCCGCTCGACCAATGGATGGTTTCATCATCGATATTGGGTTTATATCGACGCCAAGAGGGTTTAAGTTTCATCAGAATAGACGAAAGGTCTAAACTGGGTAGGGTTTCATCATTGATCGGGTGAGGTGCCGGTCGATCAATAGCTGGTTTCATCATCGATACTGGGTTTATATCGACGCAAAGAAGTTTCATAGGTTTCCTCAGAATAGACGTAAGGTCTAGCCTGGACAGGGTTTCATCATTGATCGGGCGAGGTGCCGGTCGACCAACAGTTAGTTTCATCATCGATATTGGGTTTATATCGATGCAAAGAAGAGTTTAAGTTTCATCAGAATAGACGTAAGGTCTAAACTGGCAGGGTTTCATCATTGATCGGGCAAGGTGTCGGTCGATCAACGGTTGGTTTCATCATCGATATTGGGTTTATATCGACGCAGGAAAGTGTCATAGACAAAAGGTCTAAACTGGCAGGGTTTCATCATTGATCGGGCGAGGTGCCGGTCGATCAACAGTTGGTTTCATCATCGATATTGGGTTTATATCGACGCAAGAAAGTGTTATAAGTTTCATCAGAATAGACGAAAGGTCTACACTGGCAGGGTTTCATCATTGATCGAGCGAGGTGTCGGTCGATCAACAGTTGGTTTCATCATCGATATTGGGTTTATATCGACGCAAGAAGAGTTTCATAAGTTTCATCAGAATAGACGAAAGGTCTACACTGGCAAAGTTTCATCATTGATCGGGCGAGGTGCCAGTCGATCAACGGTGGGCCGTAGGTAGAGGCGTAGGTCTCGTCACGATAGACGTAAGGTCTATTCCATCAGGTTTTATCGCCGGTGGGACTTTGCCAAGAAATACGTAGGTTTCATCAGGATAGGCGTAGGGTCTATCCTGGTGGGGTTTCATCGTTGACCGGGCAAGGAGCCGATCGATCAGGGGAAGGTTTAAGAGTTTCATCAGGACAGACGTGAGGTCTGAGCTGGACAGGATTTATCAGAATGGTGATGGGTTTCATTGTCGGTGGGACATTCGAAAGAGGATATGTAGATTTCATCAGGGTAAACGTAAGGTCTACCCCGGAAAGGCTTTATCATCGGTGGGCCATAGAGCCAGATGACCGACGGAAGGCTTCATCAGTGAAGGGGAGGTAAAGGCAGCGTGCCGGTTGGCATGGAACTTTTGAATTACCACATTACTGACCCAAGTGCCCTTTCAGGTTTTCACTGGAGCCAGCCCCCTCTTGCTTTTGCCCACGCGCCCTTTCGGGTTTTCACGTGGCGGGGTACCCGATTTTGCCTGTAGTGCCCTTTCGAGTTTTCACCACAGCTGGGTTTTGGCCATTTTTGCCCTTGTTCAGAATGCCTAAACAAGTCTGGCGGGGTATCTTTATTTTTAACCCCATTTTTTATATTTCTTTTTTGTCATTTTCTTCTTCTCTTTTTTTTTCTCTTTTTTTTTGTTGAATTGGGACTTTGGCTTTGTAATCCATGTGCTCAGCTTGTGTATGTATCATCATTGATGTGGGTGCTAACACCAATGCGAGGGGCATAAGGTTTCATCGTCTACCTAGGCGGAAGGCCTGGGTCGACTTGAGTGTGTTTTACGGCTTAGGTGCGAAGCCGTTTGCCGGGAGCATGGCTGCGTCGTTGATGTGGGGATTGCCATCAACGCAAGGGAATAGAATTTCATCGTCCATCCAGACGGAAGGTCCAGATTGACTCGAGAATGTGTGTAGCAGCTTAAGCACGAAGCCATTTGCTGGAAATGTAGGTTTCATCGTTAATGTGGGGCTTAACATTAACGCAAAGGGATGGGGTTTTATCACCTCTCCGAACGGAAGGTCCGGGCTGATTTGAGAGTGGGTGTAGCATTTTCATCAGAGCAGACGGAAAGTCTACCCCGGACGGATTTTAGCACGGATCAGGCGGTGTGCCGTTTCATTAGTAGCTTCTTTTATCATCGGTATTGGGTGTATACCAACGCAAGGATCTCATAGGTTTCATCAGGATAGACGTAGGGTCTAAACTGGATAGGTCTCATCATTGATCGGGCAGTTTGCCAATCGATCCACGGGTTTCATCATCGGTATTGGGTTTATACCGACGCAAGGATTTCATAGATTTCATCAGGATAGACGTAAGGTCTAAACTGGAGAGGTTTCATCGGTGTTCGGGCAGTGTGCCAATCGATCAACAGCGGGTTTTATCACGGTGGGACAGATGATAGGTTTCATCCGAATAGATGTAGGATCTAAACCGGATAGGTTTCATCGGTGTGGATCTTAGGCAAAAAGTGGAAGGATTTTGTCAGAACAGACGGAAGGTCTACTCTGATATGGGTTTAATCGTTGATCAGGTGAAATGCCGGTCGATCAGCGGTTGGCTTCATGGCTTTATCACGGGTGGGATGTAAAGAAAGGTGCGGGTCTAGTCGGAATAGACGTAAGGTCTAAACCGGATGGGTTTAATCGTCGATCGGGCGAGGTGCCGGCTGGCCGACGAAAAAATCTTTATGGCGGGAGATGAGGCTCCTTTCTCTTTTTTTTTCTTTTTGTCACATTACTGACCCAAGCGCCCTTTTAGGTTTTCGCTGGAGCCAGCCCCCTCTTGCTTTTGCCCACGCACCCTTTCGGGTTTTCACGTGGCAGGGTACCCGATTTTACCTGCAGTGCCCTTTCGGGTTTTCACCACAGCTGGTTTTTTTGCTATTTTTACCCTTGTCCCTAATATAGGAGCAAGTCTGGCGGGGTATCTCTATTTTCAACCCCATTTCTATTCTCTCTCTTTTGTTTTTTTTTTTAGAGGGCGACAGGTCAGAATGCCATTGGATCAAGATAAGGGGTAGCTTGGTTAGGGCGAAGTGCCGCTAGACCAAGAAAGGGTAGCTCGACTAGGGCGGAGTGCCGCTAGACCAAGAAGAGGGTAGCTCGGTTAGGGCGGAGTGCCGCTAGACTAAGAAAGGAGTAGCTCGGCTAGGGCGGAGTGCCGCTAGACCAAGAAAAGGGTAGCTCAGCTAGGGCGGAGTGCCGCTAGACCAAGAAAAAGGGTAGTTCGGCTAGGGCGGAGTGCCGCTTGACCAAGAAGAGGGTAGCTCGGCTAGGGCGGAGTGCCGCTAGACCAAGAAAAGGGTAGCTCGGCTAGGGCGGAGTGTCGCTAGACCAAGAAGAGGGTAGATCGGCTAGGGCGGAGTGCCGCTAGACCAAGAAGAGGGTAGCTCGGCTAGGGCGGAGTGCCACTAGACCAAGGAAAGGGTAGCTTGATCAGGGCGGAATGCCACTAGACCAAGGAAAAGAGTAGCTTGGCTAGGGTGGAGTGTCACTAGACCAAGAAAAGGGTAGATCGGCTAGGGCGGAGTGCCGCTAGACCAAGAAGAGGGTAGCTCGGCTAGGGTGGAATGCCGCTAGACCAAGAAGAGGGTAGCTCAGCTAGGGCGGAGTGCCACTAGACCAAGGAAAGGGTAGCTCGATCAGGGCGGAATGCC
This sequence comes from Amorphophallus konjac, assembly GCA_022559845.1. Classification (NCBI taxonomy): domain Eukaryota; kingdom Viridiplantae; phylum Streptophyta; class Magnoliopsida; order Alismatales; family Araceae; genus Amorphophallus; species Amorphophallus konjac. Next base: position 388,295,766 of record CM040118.1, on the reverse strand, counting down.
ACTAGACCAAGGAAAAGAGTAGCTCGGCTAGGGCGGAGTGCCACTAGACCAAGAAAAGGGTATCTCGGCTAGGGCGGAGTGCCGCTAGACCAAGAAGAGGGTAGCTCGGCTAGGGCAGAGTGCCGCTAGACCAAGAAGAGGGTAGCTCAGCTAGGGCGGAGTGCCACTAGACCAAGGAAAGGGTAGCTCGATCAGGGCGGAGTGCCACTAGACCAAGGAAAGGGTAGCTCGATCAGGGCGGAGCGCCACTAGACCAAGAAAAGGGTAGCTCGACTTGGGCGGAGTGCCGCTAGACCAAGAAGAGGGTAGCTCGGCTAGGGCGGAGTGCCACTAGACCAAGGAAAGGGTAGCTCGATCAGGGCGGAATGCCACTAGACCAAGGAAAAGAGTAGCTTGGCTAGGGCGGAGTGCCACTAGACCAAGAAAAGGGTAGCTCGGCTAGGGCGGAGTGCCGCTAGACCAAGAAAAGGGTAGCTTGGTTAGGGCGGAGTGCCACTAGACCAAGGGAAAGAGTAGCTCGGCTAGGGCGGAGTGCCACTAGACCAAGAAAAGGGTATCTCGGCTAGGGCGGAATGCCGCTAGACCAAGAAGAGGGTAGCTCGGCTAGGGCGGAGTGCCGCTAGACCAAGAAGAGGGTAGCTCAGCTAGGGCGGAGTGCCACTAGACCAAGGAAAGGGTAGCTCGATCAGGGCGGAGTGCCACTAGACCAAGGAAAGGGTAGCTCGATCAGGGCGGAGCGCCACTAGACCAAGAAAAGGGTAGCTCGGCTAGGGCGGAGTGCCACTAGACCAAGGAAAGGGTAGCTCGATCAGGGCGGAATGTCACTAGACCAAGAAAAGGGTAGCTCGGCTAGGGCGGAGTGCCGCTAGACCAAGAAAAGGGTAGCTCGGCTAGGGCGGAGTGCCGCTAGACCAAGAAGAGGGTAGCTCGGCTAGGGCGGAGTGCCGCTAGACCAAGAAGAGGGTAGCTCAGCTAGGGCGGAGTGCCACTAGACCAAGGAAAGGGTAGCTCGATCAGGGCGGAGTGCCACTAGACCAAGGAAAGGGTAGCTCGATCAGGGCGGAGCGTCACTAGACCAAGAAAAGGGTAGCTCGGCTAGGGCGGAGTGCCGCTAGACCAAGAAGAGGGTAGCTCGGCTAGGGCGGAGTGCCACTAGACCAAGGAAAGGGTAGCTCGATCAGGGCGGAATGCCACTAGACCAAGGAAAAGAGTAGCTTGGCTAGGGCGGAGTGTCGCTAGACCAAGAAAAGGGTAGCTTGGTTAGGGCGGAGTGCCACTAGACCAAGGGAAGGTCTGAATTGATGTTGATGGATAGCAGCTTGGGCACGGGGCCATTTGCCGGAGATGTATGTTTCATCATCAATGTTGGCTCTGATTAGCGGGATATCTACATCTTTGCATATCACTGATTCTGTTGACTTTTCTTTGGCAATCTTTGAACATTGGTCGGCTTGAGTGCCGATGGTAGAATATTTGTCGGCCTGGGCACCGATAGCTAGAATTTTGATTTCTCTTAGCTGGCCATACTGGCAATCCATATTTGTGAGCATCTGTCATCTCGAATGCTGATGGTTAGACATCTCTGGCAGTCTAGAGGATCATCGGGCATCTATAGGCCGGGGCGCCGATGGCTGAATGCTTGACATATATTGGCTAAGATGCCGGCGGTTGTTGGCTTGAAAGTCAATGATCGAACCTTGACATCTGTCGGCTTGGACGCCGATGGGCATACATTTGGCAACCGTGGAAAGTGGTTGAACATCGGTTGGCTCAAACGTCGATAGTTGACATCTTGGGGCATTGTTAAACATCTATCAGCTTGAGTGCCGATGTATTCATCATCTTCATCTTGGAGCATCTATCGGTCTGATTACCGATGTATCTATCATTCACTCATCCGAGTGTCATTGTTCATTTGTCAGCTTACATGCCAACACCTTGATGTTTGATACATATTATATATATATATATATATATATATATATATATATATATATATATATATATATATATATTTTTGGGTCTCATCGAGCATCTGCTGACCTGAACGTCGGTGGTTAGGCGAGCTTCCATCATTCTTCATTGATCCATCATTCATTATTCACTGCCATCTAGGATTCCATCATTTGGATAGTCCCTGACATCAGCAACAGACGTGCAGTGTAAGAGTCTGTGACAGGATGGCCCCTGAAAGGTCAATGCTCCAATTTTATTCATCATCGCCATAAGTGATCATTGCCCTTTTAAAGGGGTGAGCATATCTAGCAACGGCCATGCATGCCGCCATCGACATTTCATACATTTACCCCTAGAATGGGGAACCATGTGCGTCTTCCATCATTCTTTTGGCGTACATTTGTCCCAAGAACGGGATACCATCAATATTTCTCATTGTTTGGCATACATCTGCCCCCGGGATGGGGTACCATTTGGAACTTCCATCATCTCATAATCATCATTTTTTCTTCCTTTTTTCTTCTTTGTTGTTTTTTGTGTTTTTGTTTTTTGTTTTTTATATGCATCCCCCTCCTTAAAATGGGGTATCATCTGTATCTTCCATCATTTCATCATCTTTCTCATTTTTTTCATTTTTTGATGTGCATCACCCCTCAAATGGGAGTACCATATATATATATATATATATATATATATATATATATATATATATATTTCATCATTTTTTTATCATCATTTTTTTTTATTCACATGTGTCCCCAAGACGGGGTATCATCCATACCTTTCATCGTTTTTTTTTCTCTTTTTCTTTTTGTTAATACATCTACCCTCAGAACGGGGCATCATTGGCATCCTTCATCATCATCATTTTTTCTTCTCTTTTTTTTTGGTATACATCTGCCCCAGAGCGGGGTGACACCCGTATTAACAATGCCCTTTAGAGCAAATTGCTCTTTGGCGGGCGTGGTGCGGCCGCATTAGCTGCCTTCTTGAAATTGAGCATTCGATGGGGTCGCGGTGGGTCCACCCTATATCCCCCTATCTGCAGCTCACCTTTCTGTATCAAGGTTTCAATGACATCTTTGAAGACATAGCAGTCTTCAATGGGGTGCCCGAGCCTTTGGTGACACGGACATAAGCGAGGCTCATCCTTTCTTGTAGCATCACCGGGCTTCTTTGGGGCCGGGAATGTGATCCTATTGTAGTGGGTGACCCACTCGAACAGGACCTGAGTCCTTTCCTTAGGAAAAGAGTAGGGTTTAGTCATTTTGCTTCTGGCCTAGCTCTCCAGTCTTTGCTGACGAAGAGCTAGCTGCCTCCTTTGCCTTCTTCCTTTATTTTTCGAAAGCCTTGTTAGGATTTCTATCTTCAGATTGCGCTTGCATATCTGGATAGCCTCCTCATGGTTTGGCGGGTGCCGACATCTGGTGCAAAGGCCCTTCCATCGACGGATATAATCCAGCGCAGGTTCATCAGCCCCTTGTTTAGTCTCATACAGTTCTGCCTTAGTATTTTCTTCCTCGGCAGGTTTCATTTCCCTCATCTGTTCTATTTTGGGCCCACCCATCACCGCCAGAATTGGTGGATTTGAGTGCAGACTAGGTGTATGACAACCCATTTCATTCAGCTTGCTCTGCATCACTTGTAATTTCTCATATAACTCTGTCATCATGGCAAGGCCAAGAACGTCGCTCCCTGTCCCGATCTCAGGAGGGACTGGCGGTGTTCTATTAAAGACGCCAAACACGTCCAGGCTTCCAGAGATTGACATCTTTGCCCTTATGCCTCCATATGGAGGAGGAGTGGGGTAGCATGCTTCTTCTTTTGGTGGCGGGAGGTGCCTATACTTCTCCCTGGTTTTATCATCATGACGGGAGACTGAAGCTTTGGCTTGCTCTGACCTTACCGGTGCGGAGCATATCTTTCCATCATCTTGCTTGAGAGTCCGGCCATTGCATTTTTTCAAATTTCGGCGGCTTTCTGACGCCTGATGGTAGTTTCTTAGCAGCATAATGTGCAGGATATGGTACATTGTAAACATGATAGGTACTGGAATCCCTAGTCCTTTCAGACAGCTTCATCTCAATAATTTTTTTTTCTATCATCAGCTTACCAGCCACATCCGGATCTATGAGCTCTGGGAAGAAGTGCGCCCGCTGCCGGCTGAAGGGGGTTCTCATAATTGTTGTATGCAGAGCAGGCACGGCAGGCTGCGTTTAAGCCGCAGAGGGCTGAGCTACCTCTTGTTTTAGAGAAGGTTGACTCGGTGCCTTGCCTTTGTCAGTTTGAGTAGGATGGACCAGAGAGGCCACCCCTATCGAGCTGGAAGTCTGTCTAGCTGGCTCAGCATGCTTGGAGACAGGTGTATGCTCGCCTCTTTCATTGAGCTGTCTTCTGAGGGAGTCAATCTCCTGCTGATATCTCTTGAACGTCATCTGGATCATGGGATCCAGGGTTGTCGGGATCTGTGTTTCTCCCGATACTTCTTCAGTGGAAACACCCAGAGGGTTGTCTTTTTCTTCTGCAGTCACTACATTGCCTGTCATCATAGTGACTTCTTGAGCTTCATCGACAGCCATTATCTTTTCTTTCGCTACTCGGCTTCTTCTTGTGACGGCATTTGGCCTGTGTTCCAATTTAATCAGCTCTTCAGGCTGGTCTGGCAGTGTGTTATATCTCCCGGTGACACCGGCCATATTGCAAGAAAAACCCTGCATCTTTCCCTTCCGGCTGTGGACTTTCCCTCTGACCCGACTCGGATATGTGAGGCGGTCAAAGACTGAAGTCCTTTCTTCTGCTTCTTCCCTCATGGGGCTGTCTTTCGATGTCTGACCCTATGGCCATCCTCATAGTCGTTGGAGTCTGAGGATGATACTCCAAACGCCACATCTTCTGGGGTTTCATCTTTTTCATGTGGGGTGCCCAAGGCACGAGACAATCTTTGCTGCCCTAGGGAGGAATCCCCTAGACAGTGGAAGTAGTCTTGAACCACCTGGTTCATTTCTTCTTGGCTATGCCTTTGTAGATCTGATCGGGGCAGCAGCCTCTCTTTGATCTTTGGCTGATAAGCCAGCCTTGAAATTTGGGTAGCCAAATGCTCCGACTTGGAATACTTGAAGATATCAGCCTGTCTGGCGCAAGCCTTCGGTCTCTTTAGAATAGCAGCATAGGCTGGATCTTCCATTCTTCTTTATTCTTCCCTTTTGTAGTATATATTGTCCCCCCCTTCGTGGCGAGTGGCAATGGCATCTTCTCTCTTTCTACCCCCAGCCCTGGGGTAAATGACAATAGCATTTTCTTTTCCTCTACCCCCAGCTCTGGGGTGAAAGACAGCAACATCTTCTTTTCTTCTGCCCCCAGTTCCGGGGTGAATGACAGCGACATCTTCTTTTCCTCTGCCCCCAGTTCTGTGGTGAATGACAGCGACATCTTCTTTTCTTTCTTCCCATCTCCTGCTCCCAGTCCTGGGGCAGATAATAGCGGCATATTCTTCTTTCTTCTAACATCTTCTACCCCCAGCTCTGGGGCGGATGACAATGGTATTTTCTTTTCTTTCCCATCTTCTGCCCCCTGCTCTGGGGCGGATGGTAGTAGTCTCTTCTTTTCTTTTTTCATCTCTCCCGACTCTGGCTTCAGGGTGGATAGCAGTGGCACCTTGCTCTTGAGCCGGAATCCAGCTATGTATCTTCTTCGGCCTCCATATCTGTTTATATCTTGCTGGCTTGGGTGCCAGCGACTTCCTCTCATTAGTTCCCTAGTTGGCCCTCATAGTGGCCAGAATTTGGAACTTGTTGTTGGTCTGGATGGTTAGGACAACCGTGTCCGACCGGACGTCTTTGGGGCTACCATTGAGGTTCACCCTAACATCTTCAATCATCATCGTCTTTCCAGAATTTGAAAGACGACGGCTTGTAGCAGCATACTGGCTCCTCCGGTTACCTCTTCTCCCTTTTTGGGCAGCAGCGGGAACCGCGCCCCCTCCTTTCCACATGGTGGATAAAGCAGGCGACGACTATCGAGGCCATCTTTTCTGGTAAGCTTCCCTTCTCATCAACAGTCTTCATCGGGGAACCTGCAGCAGTGCCTTGTTCTTTGTCAGCAACCTCCAGTAGGTCGGTGAAGACGAGGCCCAAGTAGTTGGGCAATCCGACAGTAGGGGGCATAGACCCGAACATCGTGAGTACCGCCAGGTAGCCCTTGCGAACATGAGCATCAACGACCTGTTGGTCGAAGTGGAGGGAGGCGAATCCACTCGTCTTTCTAGTTCCTGGAAATAGGATTAGCGCACAGTTAGAATTCAAGAGGGGCCGCCGGGCCTCCAATTTTGGCGTAGAGATGAAGGGAGACTCTGTCCCACCGGGCATGCCAGACTTGTGGACGCCGATTTTTTTTATCTATTTATTTATATTTTATTTGGATTTTTGCTTTATTAGGCGTGCCAGTCACCGGAGTGACGATTTTATTGTGCGCTCGATCTGACTTGGTCAGTCGATTGTGAAGTCCTAGTCGGGACAGGAAGTCCGTCATATCATAAAGGCTATGACGTTAATTACGCCCTTCCAAGGAAGGACAACCCTTGATTAAACGCCAAAATAGGAGGCCTCGAGAGGCAAACATATATTCATGTGCGCAAATGGAACTTCATACCAGAGCCAGGAAGGCGGGCAAGATAACAACATCAACTGTAGAAGCAGACGATATCGTTAAGTCAGCGGTTCAAAGACTGAGTTAAAGGGGAGAAGGAGGATTTCAGTCACAGGCAGACTGAGCCGCGGCCATGATGGGGGTTTAAAGCATCGATCAGTATTTCGACAGCATTTCCCCTTTATCTGGATTATGCCCAGGGGGAAATAGGCTATCACCCACAGAGTGCCGGGATGAAAGCCGAGAGAAAGAGAGAGGCCAAACCTCCCGACTCGTATATATCTGCCATGGGGCAATGTTTGATTTTCCCCTTGGGGAAGCCGGCGGAACTCGTGCAGTGGCAGAGCCCCCCCGAGCTAAAGGGGTTACTCATAAATCCGATGCGGGACAGTGGAACATAAGGGAGTCCGACTCCCTTTAAATTTATCCCCGGGACAGGTCTGGTGACTCATGGGTATCCCTGGTTGGGTTTGATCCAGGTGCCGGGGGTTCAATTGGGCAGCAGAGCAGGCTCTCGGCACAGCAAAGTGGGAAGGAAGGCTCCCGACGCGAAGGCAAGGAGGCCAAGGGGTTCCCGGCGCGGGCTTCTCGGCGCGGAGTGTTGGATCGAGAGGACGGTCAAGCTAGAGGGGGAGGGGGTGAATAGGTTGACCTTATAAAAATTATAGTAGAGCAATTTGAATCAGAAGCATCACACCTAGATGATTAATTGAAACACTGAACCAAGCCAATCAGAGAACGTGCCTATCATGCATCTAGCGAGGAACAGATTGCGAAGATTAAACCAAACCACACAAGAGACCGCAATTTTAAGGTGGTTCGGTCACCGAATGGAGACCTACGTCCACCTCCCCACTCAACTAGTGAGGAACCCTGCTGAGCTTCACAGCTTTGCTAAACCGAGGAAGTAATTCCTCTACACTGTTGACTACCCCAACAGAAGACAACGAGGAACAAATCCTCAGATCCGCTGTCAAACAGCTTGAAGGCACACAGCCTCGACAACCCTGATCTCAGCACAGCCCGCTGAATCAGAATCACCCTCTCTTCACTAAATCCAGTGAAGGAGAGGAATACAATGTTCAAAAACAATAGGAAAACTAAAAGATAAGAAATCAAACTTCAGCACTTGGACGCAGCGGAATTTAGATCACCAACGGAGAGATCCATGTCCATACGCATGAGCTTCGATCCTTGAATCTCCTCTGTCTGGAATGTAGAAGTGTCTTGGTGGCGTGATGATCTTCTGATCTGGTTCTTCAGCAGCCTTCGTCCAGTTCTGCTCTCAGCCTCTCTCGTTCTGCTATTCGCCTCTTTCCTTCTTCACTTTTTCCTCTCACGTATATTTTCTTTTCTTCTCGGGTGGTCCTATTTTGTGGTCTTCCCGCGCACAACATAGTTCACGTGAGGCAGGTGGGCCACCACCCTGATTTTCTGGTTATCCTCATGATTGGTCACGTGGGGAACCTTCTGGAGTGGTAGAAGCTACGAGACCTTATCCGCTTTTGGCTGATATGGCAGATAGTGACTGAAGGTGGGATCCACTTATCGTGCTCTGCAACTTGGATTAGATGGCGTCGACCCTCTTGCCCCAAGGAGTTAACGCACCCTTCTTCAAGCTTCAGGTTTCATGCTGAGTGCGTTGACGCAAGAAGCAACTGCGTCCACTCATTAGTTGCGCTTTAGACAGTTGTGGCAATCCATCGTACTGCAGCGTTGACTCATCGAACTGCAGCATCGACGCTGCCAAGGTACTCCAGAGGCTACGACAAGGAATGCTTGAACTGCTGCGTTCACGCTGCTTGATCAAGGCGTTGACGCATAAGAGTATACCAATAAGCCATTGCCTCTCCCTTTGTAACTGCTGCATCGACGCAGCTCTATCTTGGTGTTGACGCAGTGGAGCAACTTGTGAAGATATTGGTGAAGGCTTCTTCGACTGCTGCGTGGACGCTGTAAGCTCCCAGCGTCGACCCTATTCCTTTCTAGCACAAGGATGAAATCAAGTGAAAGCATTTATTGAATCAAACTTTAATTCATCATTGAATTGAAATACATCATTCATATCTCATGGTTGTCATCATCAAAACCAGGGGCACAACAATCTCCCCCTTTTTGATGATGGCAACTATGAGTTGAATGCCATTCATAACATTGCATCTAAACAGTCAAGGTTATTCAAATCAAGCAAAAAGCTTCAGATTAACAGGAAATCAAATCATTGACTAAATCAAAGTATAATTTTGTCATTCATTCAAGTTCAAGAATTTACATTATAGAACCAGACAAAAAGAAAAACATTCATTCAAGTTAGTCAATATGATTGATGCAGATGCAATGAGCTTTGGTCAAGTTTCCAGCTTGACTTCATGATTGATGCATTCATAACATTCTCCCCCTTTGACTTCATCAAGAAGGGGAGGAAACGTGGAAGAGCTATCTCAAGGGTGGAAGAAGCGATTGTATCTTCTGGCAGAAGGAGGTTGTTGTTGCTGACGAGAGGATTGCCCTTGAGTAGTTGGCTAGCGAGACTGCTGCTGGCCAGCTGGATCTCTGGCTAGTAAATCTCGGATATCCTGAGATAATTCTCCCAGCTTATGACTTAAAGTGGAGCGTACACTGTCAATGGCAGAAGGAAGATCAGCTGATGACTTAGAGAGTTCCCCAATTAACTGAATTACTGCAATCACTTTGTCAATCTTTTCTAACATTGCCTTGAGGCATTGGGGAACTGCATTGACAGGACCTTTGATGGTTTCAACGGCTATCCGCACATCAAAGCATAAATCAGTAATCTTGGCAAGGGATTGAAAAAATGAAGCTTGATTACTGTGCATATCAGTCACCAGTGTAGATAACTTGTCAAGAAGAGATGATATGTTCTGCAGGACTTTCCTTGTAGCTTGGTCAAATAGCATCTTGGTTAGTAAGAATTTTTGCCACTCGGATAAGACAGAGACTTCAAATTGGACAATCCGAGAAGTCAGTTTGTTGAGATGATAACTCGTAAACTCCATTAATTTGTCCATTTTGGCATCCTGACGTTGTAGCATCATAGTCATGTGTGCGAACATCTCTTCAACAGTGGCTGGAGGTGGAGCTTCATCAGAAGTTGGAAAAGGTCTTCTATAAATTCCAATAGCTCCAGTCATAGGGGGTTCCAATGAGGGTGCAGTGCCACTCGGTTGCCCAGTTTCCAGCTGAGGGCTTGATGATCGAGCAAATGGTTCCTCAAACTCATGCTCTTCTCTTGGTGAACTACCCTCTTGTCTATCTACTCTCACCACAGGAGGAATTGGTGCATCTGTCCTGTTTGCGTGACTAGCATCCGCAGTGCCTGTTTCTAATGGAGCTGTTTGCTGACTAGGAAGAGTTCCAACTGGCTTACCATCAATAACTTTAAAACCCATAAATTTCTGAATGTAAGAAAGTGTGTAAACATTCCCTTGAGGGATGATTATTTTCTTCTCAGAACCAAACTCTACTCCCACCTTTCGAAAGATAGCAGTCAAGGGAGTAGCATATGGAAGTGTTCTGGATTGTGTCAAGCATGACCCCATAGTTTGAATGACTACATCAGACAGGGAAATATGTATTCTCTTCAGCATACAGTAAAGTAGAAATCTCTGAATCTCAGTCACCCTTTCCCTACCACTGCTCTGTGGTGTAATCATTGATGTGCAAATGTGGTGGAGCAGTCTATTCAATGGAGGGAATTGATTTGCTTTGAGACTGGACAAATAAGTTTCCCTGACATCGGAAGGATCACTCGATTTATCAGTCAGGAGAGCATAAGCTTCATGCTCATCATACTCAAAGCTATGTAGTTGAACTCCATTCTTGGGGATTTTCCAAGCTCTGGCAAACAATTTATTGGATAACTCAAAACTGACATTTCGGACAGTTGATGTGAGTTTTGGAACTTGAGGTTCATATTTCAAATTTTTGTAGAACTCTCTGACCAGGGTGGGGTAATATACCTTGTGGGTTGTAACAAACGACCACCATCCCTGATAGTCCAAGGTAGGAAACAGTTCCGGAAAAACGTCAAGCATTTGATGGTCGGTAGCAGCAATATACCGGGAAATAAGAACCTTCAGAGGTTCGTCCACAGTGACGGTAAGTGAGCTGGCCGCACCTTTCTGTCCCGTTGCAGCACTTGCAGATGAACCCTTCTTGTCTGACCTGACATCAGATTTCCTTCTCTTTTTGGTTGGCGGGCTCGGAGCGCGTGGACGCATCTCTTTCCGCTTCCCTTTATCGTGAGCAGCTTTGGAGCGGGGCTCCAGATTGTCTTCAGCTGATGCTGAGCTTCTTGGATGATCCTCTGCCTTCTTCTTTCCCTTGTGAGTAGATGTCGGAGGAGCCGTGGCAGCGGGATGAGGAAGAATGAAACAGGAAAGGGTTTGGGAGAGCTCGGAAGATAGAACGACAAAGGCTTTCAAAAGAGATGAAGACGAACGGCGGTCACATTTCACTTTTAAAGGAGCTTCGAAACCCTTTTCAGTAAGCGGTTCAGCCGGTTCAAGTCCGCGAACCGGAAAAAGTAGAAAGTGGTTCTGGAATCGTTGCGTTGACGCCAAGGGATACAACGTCGACGCAGTGAAGCAGAAACAAACGAATATATGCAAGAAGAGTAGCAAGAAGGTCATCTGTACAAGGAATTTTCTTAAGATGCTGAGATATGGAGTAGAGATGCTCATAGTCAAGGATTTTTAAGTATTGTAGATCGAGTTCCCATGAGAGAGATGTGTAAAAAGGCTCCAATTCAATTAATGATAAAGAGAAGAAATAATCTTAAAGCGTTGAATAAAAAAAATGTGAACCACCAAAGGCACCTGCCTGGAGAAAAAAGAGGAACTTTTTTCACACTAGAACCATTTTCATTTCTGTTCCTTATATTTGTCAATTTCAAGTTGCCTTTTGGAGAGAGAGAAATTTAACTGGCATTGATAACAGACCAAGTTGAATAACGAGCTTCAGATCAATCACACTCACATGTTTTCATTATTTTTCACATTTGCATCATTTTCAACTTATTTTTATGTTTTCATTTGCAGTCAAGTATGGCTAGCCTTTTGACACGGGTACACATGTTTATTAGACACCCGAGTCCCCGGTTACTCAACATAGCAAACTATTCTGCATAGATGGATCAGAGTTGGCAACTTACGTCATGACATGCCTATCAGCACTTCGCAGGTGCTTGAAGGTAGTTTCTCAGTCAATAGTTACCATTGCTCTGAAATGGTTTATTTTTTACTTGAAGACAGAGATAGTGGCGCACCTCATTATTTGCTCTTTAGCACTTCTTTGGTGCATAGGGCTAGTTTCTCAGTGAGTAGCCACCATTGCTCTGCATTTTATAACATGTGTAAGAGATTGTTTCTTCAGCGTTTATACTCAATATCTGGGTTTATTACCAATACAAATATTAAATTCCTCTACACACAGTGGTTTCTTTACTGTTGAACAATATAAGGTTTGAGAGATGACAAGGTCCTGGTTTTATTAAATTGTTCAGCTTTTATTCCATACATAGTGCATTATTGGGTTCAAAAGTTCTTGAATTCAAACACTATAAGAATTATAGATCTCCTATCATTAGCTTTTCATAGAGCTGTTCAGAACATATCTCAACTCAATAGGAATTTTCACTGTAACTCCCCCTGAATTTAAGACATCGTCTACATGTCTCAGTTCTCTAGAGTGTTTCCCTCATACAAGAATGTCAAGGAGGCTTTATTAAGAGATAAGAACGGAAGGGACGAGAGAAATGAACAGAGCAAGTTGATTTTAGATAGGGAAGTCTCCAAAAGAAGAGTATATAACACTGCTGCGTTGACCCAGCCTTATAACTGCGTTAACTCATCCATCAAGGCCGCTCATAGAATGGTTCTGTTTCCGAAAACAACTGCTCACAGTGTCAACTCAGTCTCTTTGCTGCATCAACTCATTCAACCAGCCAGAGACACTTCACACCAGATTCTCAAAGAACAAGCTGTCTGGTGCGTTAACCCTATTTCCACACTGCGTTAACTCAACCAACCAACCAGCAATAACAACTCTGCACTTTGTTCATCATTTTGACACCAAGAAGGTAATCTGAAGCTAACTCCCCCTCAGATTATGCATGAATGAAATTATAACAGCCAATAAAATGAGTATCATGCTGAAACTATATTCATTATGAATTTATTGATGGAAGGATAGACATACCAAGCACAGAAGACTAGGCTCCCCCTGAGTTTATGACAGATACACTTCAAACCAAGACAAGTTTAATCATTCATATTCTAGAAGATAAGTCAGGCACACAAATCAGGCATCCATATTATAATTGCATAGACCAAGCTCTCTTCTAAGATAAGAGAATCTATCATTGTTCAGAGGCTTGGTAAAAATATCGGCCAATTGAGATTGTGATTCAACAAATATGAGTTTAAAATTTCCTTTTATCACTTCATCTCTTAAGAAATGGTGTCTAATTTCTATGTGTTTGGTCCTAGAGTGCTGGATAAAGTTTTTGGCCAGGTTTATGGCACTTGTGTTATCACACAATATGGGGACACACCCAAGATCAGTTTGATAATCTTGGAGTTGGTGTTTGATCCACAACACTTGAGTACCACAACTCCCTGTAGCGACATATTCTGCCTCTGCAGTAGATAGTGCCATTGAGTGTTGTTTCTTGGAAGCCCAAGAAATCAAACATCCTCCCAAAAATTGGCAATAGCCACTCGTGCTTTTCTTGTCTAGTTTGCATCCAGCATAGTCTGCATCTGAATAGGATACAAGATCAAAAGAACAAGACGCAGGGTACCAAATCCCTAAATCTCGAGTTCCAACAAGGTATCAAAAGATACGCTTGACAGAACTTAAGTGAGATTCTCTAGGATCAGATTGAAAACGAGCACACATGCATACACAAAATTGAATGTCTGGCCTAGATGTAGTAAGATAGAGGAGTGATCCAATCATACCTCGATATGTTTTAGCATCAACCTGTTTACCTGTCAAATCTGCATCCAAGTTTGTAGTGGTGCTCATAGGTGTGCTGATTGCTTTCAGATTTTCCATTTTGTATTTCTTAAGCAACTCAGAGATGTACTTTGCCTGGTTGATGAAACATCCTTCCTTGCTCTGAGTGATTTGCAGACCTAGAAAGAATTTAAACTCACCCATTAGACTCATTTCAAATTCAGTGGTCATTAAGCTGGCAAACTCCTCACACATGGTGGTTTTAGTGGAACCAAAAACTATATCATCAACATAAATTTGAACCAGAATAATATCTGAATTTCTTACCTTGGTGAACAAAGTTTGGTCCACTTTACCTCTAGAGTAGCCTTTCTCTGTGAGGTACGAGCTGAGTCTATCATACCACGCTCGAGGTGCCTGTTTGAGTCCATAAAGAGCTTTGTCCAATCTGTACACATGGTTAGGATTTTCTGTGCATTCAAAACCAGGGGGTTGTTCAACATAAACTTCTTCCTTTATTGACCCATTTAGAAAAGCACTCTTCACATCCATTTGATGTAACATTATTCCATGATAGCAAGCATAAGCAAGTAATAATCTAATGGCTTCTAATCTAGCTACTGGAGCAAAGGATTCCTCAAAGTCAATGCCAAATTCTTGATTATAACCCTGTGCTACCAGCCTAGCTTTATTCCTAACTACCATTCCATTTTCATTTTGTTTATTTCTGAAGACCCATTTAGTTCCAATTACAGAAAGTTCTTTGGGTCTTGGCACAAGATACCACACCTTTTTTCTTTTGAATTGATGTAATTCTTCATGCATTGCGTTTATCCAATTACTATCTTTCAATGCTTCAGCAACATTTTTTGGTTCAATTTGAGAGACAAGGGCTAGATTATCCATTTCCTCAACACCTCTAAAATGAAATCTAGTTCTAACAGGTTCATGCAAGTTACCAATGACATTGGATAAAGGATGATCCCTTAGCATCCTGACATCGGTTAGAGAGTTACCTTCATTTATACCTGCATCACCATGGTGGGTTGATTCTGCATGATCATCATTTGGCCTTGTCTCTTCATCTTGGAGATTCTGTTCTTCTTTTTCTTTAAGGAAATTCCCTTCATCTTCATCCCTACATGATTCCTCAATTTTAGAATTTTCATTCATTTCATCAAACACAATATGAGGTGATTCTTGAATAGCATGTGTTTTTAGATTTAGGACTCTGTAGGCCCTAGAGTGACTAGAATATCCTAGAAGGATGGCAGGTTCACTTTTAGGTTCAAATTTGTCCAACGTCCGTTTGTCATTATTTTGAACAAAGCATTTTGATCCAAAGGCTCTAAAATAAGCAACAGAAGGTTTCTTACCCTTCATTAATTCATATGGAGTCTTTTTGGACTGAGGTCTTACCATTGCCCTGTTCACAATATAGCAAGCTGTATTTACCGCCTCTGCCCAGAACTTCCTTGGGAGTTGTCCTTCAATCAGCATAGTTCTTGCCATCTCCACAAGGGTTCTATTTCTTCTTTCTACAATCCCATTTTGTTCAGGAGTTCTTGGAGATGAGAACTTGTGTGAAATTCCTGTGACTCTGCAAAAATCATCAAATTCAGAATTGTCAAATTCTCCTCCATGATCTGACAAGATAGATGAAATGGCAAACTTACCATCATGTTGCACATTCTTGAAGAATGCTTGAAATTCTTCAAATGCATCATTCTTGTGAGTTAGAAAGAACACCCAAGTAAACCTAGAGAAATCATCCACTAGAACAAATCCATATTTATTTCCACTCACACTAGTTGTTCTAGTTGGTCCAAACAAATCCATATGAATGAGTTCAAAAGGTTTAGATGATTGAGTTTCAAGTCTGGACTTAAATGATTTTCTGGTGTGTTTACCTTGAGTGCATGCGCTACAAACTTTGTCATTTCATTTAAATGATACATCTGGCAGACCTTTCACCATGTTAAACTTTGCTAACTTATGCAAGACACTATAGCTAGCATGCCCTAGTCTGCGGTGCCACAGCCAAGCAAGTTCACTTTTATTCACAGCAAGACACAGATTGTTGTGTGCAGGGTCATCTAAATCTACCACATACATGTTGTTTATTCTTTTTCCAATGAATTTAACTTTTTCAGAACTTATCTCTAAAATGGTGCAAGTGTGATCATCAAACACAACTTTATTTCCTTTATCGCACAGCTGGCTTATGCTAAGTAGATTATATTCTAAGCCATCAACAAGTAACACATCATCAATGAAATTCGAAGGATTTTTACCTACCTTACCTTTTCCAATAATTTTCCCTTTATTGTTTCCACCAAATGTAACATGACCCCCGTCTTTCTCTATCAAGACACAAAATTTTGCTTTATCCCCTGTCATGTGCCTTGAGCAGCCGCTGTCGAGATACGACCTATTATGTACAGCTGCAAGACACTCCTGCAAAACACATTACACAAGAGACTTTGGAACCCAGATATACTTGGGTCCCTTCAAACCATAGGACGTGTTCAGGTAGGATATCAAGCTCTTGAGGATCCATAGTTGCTGTTGAGAGGGTCTTTGATATGGTGAGTTCAATGATTTGACAGACTTGTGATTATTCCTGTGCCATTGATAGTGATGACTCCATGAAGTATTAGGGAAATTTGACTTGAGGACTCTAGATGAATGCATGCTTCTTGGTTGATTGAGAGTTGAGTGCGTAGACCCTTTAGTGTTGCTGCGTTGACTCATCCACCTGCCATAACTATCATGAGGGTTCTGGTACATGTACTGCGTTGACTCATGGTAATGACTGCGTCGACGCATCTGAGTATTTCTAACCGAATGCCCTTTCTGGAAGGCTAGGTGCGTTGACGCCATGTGAGCAGTGCGTTGACGCGGTTGACTTCTACCACGCCTTAATCCTTCTGATCTTCTATAGGATTGCTGTTGGGTTGATGAATCAAATCTAGGATTCCCATATTGACCTGAAGAGGCATATTTGAACATAAATGTGCTTTTCTGTTTGTTAACATTCAATGTTGCCTTCCCTTTCTCATTTCCTTTTTCTTTTCTTATTTCATTAGATTGTTTTGATCCTTTCTCATTCTTCTCATCCTTTTTGTTTTCATCCATTTGCCTCTCTTCAGATGTGTCCTTCCCAGAGACAAATGTCACCAATCTAGCTCCCAGTTCTTTCTTTTTAGTAGGATTGAATCCAAGCCCTTCTTTTCTAAAGTTGCACTTAATTCTCATAACAGCATCAAGGTTGTCTTTACCCTATGTCATTTTTTCGAGGGATGCTTGTTTGCTTAGGTTCTCTTCCTCTAATTTCTTCAGATTTTCTTGAAGTTTTGCATTGACTCCACAAATGGCCTCATATTTCTCTTCAGCAATTTTTACTTCTTTTTCCAATCTCTGCATTCTTAATTTCAATTCATCATGCATCTTCAATAGAAAATCATTTTCTCTCTTTATTTCAATTAGCTGTCTCTTATACTCATCTTTTTCTTCCAAGTCCCTTTTTAGACACACGATTTCAGCATTTAGCGTTTTGACTCTTTCATTCAAATCATCTTCTGGACTGGTTTGAGTTTTCTTTTTCTTTAGATATTTATTTTCCTTTTTAACATCTTCATACTTATCCAGCAATTCGTTAAAAGCTTCTTCCCAATCATCACAGGAAAAGTCTGCAAAGGGAGAGGTTACCTCGACTTGATCATCACCATTTGCCATGAAGCACATTTTCACCTCGCTTTCTTCTTCAGAGGTGCTTTCTTCATCTTCATCTTTTTCTTCATCACTCCAAGTGCTCACCATGGCCTTGGGCTTTTTATTTCTCCACTTTGACTGTGTCTTTTTCACATTCTCAGGACACTCCGACTTGATGTGTCCTTGTTTCCTACATTTGTAGCAAACAACTTTATCAGATTTCTTAGGATTATCTGGCTTGAGTTTTGAGCTAGTTCTTACCTGATATCCTTTATATCTATCAGTCTTACCTCCCTTTCTTAAGAATTTTCTGAATTTTCTAGTAAGCATGGCTATTTCACTTGAGTCATCATCAGATGAAGGTGACTGACTATCATCTGAGCTTTCCTTGCTGCTGGAACCAGCCTTCAATGCAAGGGGTTTTTTCTTCTTCATGTCCTCATATGCTCTTTTTAAGTTCAGTTCATAAACCATAAGAGAACCTATTAGCTCGTCTGGTTTGGTGGTGGGAAGGTTCCTTGATTCCTCAACGACAGTGGCTTTGGTATGCCAGATTGGAGTTAGGGATCTAAGAATCTTCCTAACTACCTCATAGTCACTATAGATCTTTCCCAAACCTTTAAGACCATTTACAAGAAGAGTTAGTCTGGCATACATTTCAGATACACTTTCCTCAGGTTTCATCCGAAAAGATTCATATTCTGAAATTAACATGTTAGCTTTTGTCTCTCTTACCTCTGAGGTACCTTCATAGATTACCTCGAGTCTATCCCACATTTCTTTTGAGCTGGAGCATGAGGATACACGCGAGAATTCCTTGGGATGGAGTGAGCACTGCATAATGTTCATGGCTTGCCAATTTACGTTTGACTTTCGAATTTGCTCCTTCACCCAGAGTTCTTCATCGCCTTCAATTTGGTATGGCCCTTTGCTCACTACTCTCCAGATTTCATGATCCTGCGCTCTTAGAAATACTTGCATGCGCTTTTTCCAGTACGAATAATTAGTCCCATCAAAAAATGGTGGCCTATTCACTGCGTACCCCTCAGGCATGAGTCCTCTGTTCTCCATTAGTTCTCTCTAGGCTGTGAAACCTTTGCAAGAGAGCCTGGCGCTCTGATACCACGTGTTGGATCGAGAGGACGGTCAAGCTAGAGGGGGAGGGGGTGAATAGGTTGACCTTATAAAAATTATAGTAGATCAATTTGAATTAGAAGCATCACACCTAGATGATTAATTGAAACACTGAACCAAGCCAATCAGAGAACGTGCCTATCATGCATCTAGCGAGGAACAGATTGCGAAGATTAAACCAAACCACACAAGAGACCGCAATTTTAAGGTGGTTCGGTCACCCAATGGAGACCTACGTCCACCTCCCCACTCAACTAGTGAGGAACCCTGCTGACCTTCACAGCTTTGCTAAACCGAGGAAGTAATTCCTCTACACTGTTGACTACCCCAGCAGAAGACAACGAGGAACAAATCCTCAGATCCGCTGTCAAACAGCTTGAAGGCACACAGCCTCGACAACCCTGATCTCAGCACAGCCCGCTGAATCAGAATCACCCTCTCTTCACTAAATCCAGTGAAGGAGAGGAATACAATGTTCAAAAACAATAGGAAAACTAAAAGATAAGAAATCAAACTTCAGCACTTGGACGCAGCGGAATTTAGATCACCAACGGAGAGATCCATGTCCATACGCATGAGCTTCGATCCTTGAATCTCCTCCGTCTGGAATGTAGAAGAGTCTTGGTGGCGCGATGATCTTCTGATCTGGTTCTTCAGCAGCCTTCGTCCAGTTCTGCTCTCAGCCTCTCTCGTTCTGCTATTCGCCTCTTTCCTTCTTCACTTTTTCCTCTCACGTATATTTTATTTTCTTCTCGGGTGGTCCTATTTTGTGGTCTTCCCGCGCACAACATAGTTCACGTGAGGCAGGTGGGCCACCACCCTGATTTTCTGGTTATCCTCATGATTGGTCACGTGGGGAACCTTCTGGAGTGGTAGAAGCTACGAGACCTTATCCGCTTTTGGCTGATGTGGCAGATAGTGACTGAAGGTGGGATCCACTTATCGTGCTCTGCAACTTGGATTAGATGGCGTCGACCCTCTTGCCCCAAGGAGTTAACGCACCCTTCTTCAAGCTTCAGGTTTCATGCTGAGTGCGTTGACGCAAGAAGCAGCTGCGTCCACTCATTAGTTGTGCTTTAGACAGTTGTGGCAATCCATCGTACTGCAGCGTCGACTCATCGAACTGCAGCGTCGACGCTGCCAAGGTACTCCAGAGGCTATGACAAGGAATGCTTGAACTGCTGCGTTCACGCTGCTTGATCAAGGCGTTGACGCATAAGAGTATACCAATAAGCCATTGCCTCTCCCTTTGTAACTGTTGCATCGACGCAGCTCTATCTTGGCGTTGACGCAGTGGAGCAACTTGTGAAGATATTGGTGAAGGCTTCTTCGACTGCTGCGTGGACGCTGTAAGCTCCCAGCGTCGACCCTGTTCCTTTCTAGCACAAGGATGAAATCAAGTGAAAGCATTTATTGAATCAAACTTTAATTGATCATTGAATTGAAATACATCATTCATATCTCATGGTTGTCATCATCAAAACCAGGGGCACAACACGGAGGGAAGACGGTAGAAAGCACCCGGCGCAGGCTTCTCGGCGCGAAGAAGAAATGGTGGCGGAGGTTCCTGGCGCGACCAGGCAATGGGGTTCTCGGCGCAAGAAGGCTTGCACCGAGAGCTGTTCACCTATTCTACTGTGCGTGGAGCTGAGAGGTGTGACGGGCGCCGAGGTGGTTTCTAAGGGCTTGCGGCACCCTGCTCTTGGGTGTGTTGACAATTCAGGGGTTTCCTGGAGATTCAGGCCAAGGTAGATGGGCCCTGAGGAGTCAAAATGGATCAATTCATCGGATTTCAACCGGTTTTGGTGTAGGTTCCAAAGGAAGGCCAGGAACAGAGAGAAATTGGGGGAGGAATAATCATGTATAGGGAGCCTTGTCACCATTGCTATGCAAAGTCCCGGGAACAGCTTAATGTCGTCTTTCATCATCCTGGGAGAATTTTGACAGCACCTCCCCTAGACTTAGCATTTGCCAGAGAATGATAGACAATCACCCACGGAGTGCCGGGGTGAAAGCCAAAAGCAGAGGGGTATTGGACCCCTGACCCATGTACGTGCTTGCATCACTATCTTAATATCCCTTTTGAGACCATTGAAGCTTATGCAGTGGCAGAGCTTCCTTGGTTCGTAAGGTTATAAAAGTAGATCGAGCCCGGGGAACCATGTAGGGGGGTTATCCCCATTAATTGTCATCCTTGAGGTGCATGTGATGACCCGGGGTGTCCCTCGATAGAATACAGGGTTACATTGAGCGGGTTATAGGGGTATCTGTATGGTTTCTTGAATGGTAGCAGGGCTTTTCATCCGGGGTTCAAGAGATGGAGAGTTCATGGCTTAAAGAGGCTCTTAGCTCAAAAGGGGGGTAGTTCCCGGCGCCAAAACCACCGCGCCGGGAAGGGTTCTTCATAGGCTACTATTCCGTGCGCCGGGAAGCTAGCACAAGGGGGTTCTCGGCGCATGAAGTTTCGCGCCGGGAAGGTTGCTTTGTGGGGGACTATTCTGGGCGCCGGGAACTGGCAAAGGAGGTTCCCGGCGCGATGGCAAGAGGGCCAAGGGGGCTCTCAGCGCAAGGGCAATAAGGCCAGGGGGTTCCGGCGTAGGCTTCTCTGCGCAGGTAAGGAGGTGGGGTTCTCGGCACAGGAAGGCTTGCGCCGAGGACTGTTCATCTGTTTTACTGTTTGTGGAGCCGAGATAGATGAGGGCGCCGAGATGAGTTTAGGGTTTTACGGCACTCTGTTTTGGGTCTATTGATGATCCAGGCCGAAACAGATAGGTCCTATGGGATTGAAACGGATCAGGGCATCAAATCTGAGCTGGATTAGGTTTGGGCTTTATAGAGGCATCAGGGTCCAGGAGGGATTTGGGGAGGCCAAGGTCTAGAGGCCCCCCCTATCACCAGTTTTATGCAGAGCCCCGGGGACAACTTTGATATGGTTGTTCATCGCCCTTGGAGCCAAGAGATGGCTGTCTCTGGACCCAGAGGCGATTTCGACGATGCTAATGGACAGAGTATAAGCATTTAGAACTCCGGAGTCTCATAATCTTCGATCATTGCATAGCACGGCTTTATCCCGGAGGCCAAGGGATGGTCTATCCCGGGCTCTGGGATAAGCATGGATAGTGCTTCAAAAACCAGACGGATCGGCAGATTGTTAATCCACTGGTGAGGGGGATTAGCATGCTACTAGTCTGAGAGAAGACAGGTAACAAGAAGAATGATGATAGGGCTTCAGAGGAATCAAAAGTAGGCATGAACTGTAGCCCATCATGTTTATTCATTCGACGACATTCATCGGGGGAGATACATAGTAAGAAAGCAGAAGCAATACATCATTCCAAGACTCAGACCAATCACAAGGAGGGAGTGAGGGAAAGGGGATAAGACAGAGGCCGGGATATCCCGTCTACATCCGATGCATCAAGATAAAACTCGTAAGATTACATGAAGAAGAAAAGGAAACATGGGGGAGGGCGGAGCATTGACTCCTCTCCCTCCCCAGCTGCCTGCCCACCTGGAGCTTCTTCTCCTTCTCTTTCTTTTCGGATTGATCTCTTACTCTGTTGGTCTCTTCTCTCTTTTCTCAGCGGAGGAGGCTCTCTCCCTCTCTATTGGTCTCTTTTCCCCTTTTCTTTCTCGTTCCCTTTATCTGGATATCCTTTTTTTTCTTTCTTTTCGATCCTCCCCCCCCCCCTCGTCTCTTCGAAGGAGTGGGCCTTTTATAGACCCAGCCCCCCTGACTTCTCGGTCGATGGCAGTCGGCGTGCCACTCCATCTTTACGGCGCGCCTGCCAGTAGCTCCCGGCGCGGCATGCAAGTTGGGTGAAGGGCCTCGATACCACACCCCTAAGCCCATTTCATAGGCCCATTTAGGGCTTTTGGGCTCCACTTAGAACTGTCGATTCTATAAACATATCGGAACTGCAGTATGCCTTTTGTTGTTGGACCTAAGTCTTAATAGGACCATAGGGATCCTCATCAGTCATTGGACTGGGATTTCATCAGCATTGTCACCTAAATGATGACAAAACCGGATATCATTTCATCAGTATTGCCACCCGAACGATGACAAGACCGGACATCAGCTTTCTGAGAAGACTTTAGCCCGGTATATAATCCATGGAGGTGGTTCTTCTTCTGTTCTGACTTTGTGAAAGTTTTCATAATCTTCATTTGCTGGTTCTGGCTTCATCTTCATCTTGTTCATATCTCGACTGTCAACAAGTCAACATCTGACTTAGTCTGACATATTATCTGTAGATTTTCGGACGAGGCAGTAATACAGCTCTTATTAAAATGTGATAGGAGGTGTCATCAGTCAGGTGACTGCTACTTCATCAGTGCTGCCGTCTGGCTGACGACGACACCGGACATCAGCTTGGCCGGAAAGGGCTTCAGCCGGGTAGATGGTTGACGAGTTTCATCAGTAATCTTTCATTGCTGGTCTGCTCCTCTTTTCAATTTTTGTCTCCGCCATTGCTCATTTTCCAGGCATCAACAAGCATGTGTTGAGCGAACCCAAAACCAGTGAGGTCACTCCACATGGAAATCAATGTACCAGGTTTAAGGGCTCGTGATCCAAGGCATCGAACTGAAATTGTAAGACCCTGAATTATTTAATTGAGCCCAATATATTTATTAAGCTTTTATTAATTAAGAATTAAATTTTTATTGAATTAATAATTGAATTTCGGATTTATTAATATTTAATTCGTTAGAAATAGAATAAGTGAAAATCTGACTACCTTATAAAAATCTATAAAAATAGTAAACAGGTTAAGGTCGATGTAGATAACAACTTTATCTTCTATCATTAAGCCATTAAAAATCCGTGGTTAGATCTAATTGGAGATTTAGCCCAAAAGTGCACACTTTTTAATCCTTACCTAACCTTAGTTTAAAACGTAAAATTAGGGCTTAATACTCAACCAAATTAGCTCAAATCAGTGGCAAATGAACGGTCACGAGCGAAGGATAAATAGCCCTCAGTCAATTCGACACAAACCTAACCCTAACACGTGGTGTCAACCGGCCTTTGATGAAGTCAACCATGGCGGCGCCGTTTTCCAACACCTAACTGACGTGGTCGATTTCTCCCAGCTCCGAAGACTCCAAAGGCTCTATGAGCTATCAAATTAAAGCTCTTCAAGTCTACTTTCATTTGGTGGCTGTGGGGTTCGCTGAAGTTTCAGATCTAGGAAGATCTTGCTCGATTTGTGGAGGTGGCTCGGTAGCCGTCGTCCTCCTTCCTCTCCTCTTTGTTCCATCGATTGAGGTAGGTTTCCTTAACCAAAATCAGCTTATGAATATAGAAAATTGTTCCTCTCGACGACATCTTTCTAATGGTGGTAAAAGCCTCAATTTTCATTAGGTATCCAAGGAGATATCGTGGGTTTTCTAAGGTGCTGTCCAGTTCGTTCTTCATTCTAGGGTTTTAAGTTCTCTCTTCGATTGAGGTAGGATCTAACAGCCAAACTCTAATTAATATACATGGATGTAATCATCATCTTGTTAGCTTTCATTTGGCATAGAAATCCCAAATTTTCATTGAGCATGTTTAGAGTATTTTGGATAGAAGTAAGTGTATGTCTAGAACTTGATTTATATTGTGACCCTTTGAGTTAGAGCTTGATTGCGGGCTGATTTTGAGTTATAGATCTTGATCTACATATAGCTTATAATACATGGTTGGATTCAGCATTGAGTTAGCTTTCTTTTGATGTAAGAAGCCCCAAATTTCATTGTAAATATTGAGAGAATTTTAAGATTTAGTAGCAGTATGTCAAGAACTAGGTTTTTCATGTGTTTATCATATACATGTTGTGATTTAATTGATTTCTGTTGAAATTCGTGTTTTAAAGCTCATGTATTATGACCCTAGTATGTCTATTAAGATTCCTAGAGCATGTGGTTAAGATCCCAACTCAATTGGATCTCAATTGGGTGAGTTCATACGTTTTCCGGAGGCTACGGCCGTTTTTATTCTTGCAGGGGTCGACCCCTGGGGTCGACCCATTTTCTGGAAGCCCTGGCAGGCCCGAGGGTCGACCCCAGGGGTCGACCCATCCAGCACCCAGCAAGGGTCAACCCATGGGGTCGACCCATAAGGTAAAAATGTGGGGGTCGACCCATAGGGTCGACCCATTCTGCAGGATTTGTGGGGGTCGACCCCAGGGGTCGACCCATGCATCTGGCAGACCCCGTTTTTACAGGGGTCGACCCCAAGGGTCGACCCATGTACCAGAAACCCAGTTTTTGTCGTTCTTCGACCCGAGGATCGATCTGGATCATTAGGGGATCGACCCATTTAACTTAGACCAATTGAAAATTATATTCTGGAAGAACCAGTGACCTATTCAGGAAACCTTATGATTTCAATTTGCATTGGTTCCTACGTTCTATCATGGTGTAAAAACATGCCGTTTATCATTTTCATTTCAACACATACATTAGTTAAATAGAAACCCACATGAGTATTGGTTAATGGTATAACTAAATTGCTGTTAATATATGCTATTTCACTCCTGTGTGAGTTTGTTCTTTGCCTTATCATCTTGAATCATCATTTGGCAAATTGGTTTAATGCAAATGGTAATGGATAATCCTTGATATATTAACTTGGTAATTAGGATTAAATTGATTGTTAAGTTGCTGTTTTAGTCATTATTACCTAGTAAAAATGGATTTCTTACACACCTGAACGGTACACTGCCAGCCGTTCTTTCTTGACCTCACGGACCAAGCTTTGGTCCAGTTCTTGTAATGCGGCACCGAAGTGACCGTATAAATCGAGTTTTTGTTTTGAATCCAAGGACATGTTAGTCCTTAATTCTCGTACTTATGACAGTAATTCCTCTGATTAATTGGCCATTAAAAATTGACTGAATGTCTGGACGGGTGGGACTTTGGACCCATTAAAATCAATGCCATCGCGTCATAGGGGCCCGGTCTGGTCCTGGGGAGAGCGCCCGAAAAATTATTGAGCCCATGGGATGTTAATGACATGGTGGGGCATTGCACCGAATACTTGACTTGCTTGTTGCGTCTATGACAAAAATCCCTTGTTACTTGTTACTTGATCGTGTTTGAATGGATGTTAAATTACTTGCTTGATTGGCCAATTCTTTACTACTGTCTCTTATTATATCTCCTGTTGTAAATTCTTGTACTTGTTATCTTGTTAATTCTTGATATCACATATTTCTTGACCTTGTAAGATCTTGTTATTACTGTTGTTTCTTTATATCATTATCATCTTTATTTCTTTTTAGCATGACATATCAAAATGTAATTAACTTGTTAATCATGTAAACTTGCCTGTTATTTTCTACTGAGCGTCAGCTCATAGTTGTGTTTCCCCCCCTTTCCAGGCTTTTCAGGTGACGCGCTTACCGATGGGGAAGGGCAGGAGTGATGTCTTGAGTGTATCAGTTCTAGTGTGTTAGCAGTGTTATCTTACTCTTAGTGGGGCTTTGGAGAGTATTTAAGTTTCGGTTATGTTTTTGAGGTTTAGTGGTTGTTATCCCAGTTGTAATAGGTTGATTTGAGATTATTGTATCAGTTGTGGTTTGTTTAATGATCAGTTAGTTATTCCCTTTTCATAGCACTTGTGTATATTTAGATTAATTATCTCTCTTGCCAGCTTGTTTCTGACTGTACGTCCCGATATTCCGCGTCGGGGCGTGACAGTTTAGTTGGTATCAGAGCCCTAGGTTTCACATTCCTAGGTTCCGTAAGTTTAGGTTTTCTTGCATTGCATCCCAATAACCGGTATATCAAAAGGTGTTGTCTGAACGTTAAGCTACGCCTATCGGGAAGGTCGCACACTTGCGCGAGTGGTCTTCGGATCGATTATCTCCGCCAGGTACCGAGTTTTGGTCGTGTCTAGGTGCATTAGATCCCTAACCTTGTAAAAGTCTAGAACCCGACCTGGTGAGATTGGGTAGAAACTTGGGTTAAGTTCGTTCCTTAATCGTGTTATTATCTATCTTATTGAACCTAAGTAATCTATTTCTCGTGTAGATGGCAGCTGATCGTGCTGAATGGAGGAACTTGTAGCGCATGGTTCAAGGCCTTACTCCAGCCCTTCAACAGGTAGCTCAGGCAGGAGCAGCACAGCATGGCACCGGTGATCTATACCAGAACGTCCGAGGGATGAATCCGCCAAGGTTTGCGGGTTCGACCGACCCCGACCAAGCCGAGCACTGGCTAGATGAGATGGGGAGGATCTTTGAAGTTATGCAATGCACCAACCAGGAGCGTGTCCTGTTGTTCACATTTCAACTGGAACATGATGCACGTACTTGGTGGGATTCTATCAAGGTGACTCTCGGTGACCGGCAGGTTACGTGGGAAGAGTTCGAGGAATTCTTTAACAGCAAGTATTTTTCTGACCGAGTGCAAGAGAAGAAAGCGGCAGAGTTCGCGGCCTTGAAACAGCGAGGTTTGTCCGTGATAGAGTATGAGACTCAATTTGCACGGCTTTCTCGTTATGCTACTCATCTCATTTCTACCGAGAAAATGAAGGCGAGGCGCTTTCTTAATGGATTGAAGCTTCATTATATTAATCAATTGGCACCGATGGAGATTTCCACTTATTCTGAGATGGTGAGAAAAGCTCAAGTTCTGGAGGATACTTTAGAAATGACGGAGAGAATCCATGGAAATGGCACCAAGAAGGAACAACCTACGGGTTCCGGGAGTGTCAAACCCGGGTATACCAAGAAGAGGCATGTTAGTGGACCTGGTTCGTGGAGCGGGTCCGGATCATGGAAAGGTAAGATGCCGAAGCGTGAAGACAAGAAGCCTGGCCCTATCGTTCCATACATGGGCATTTGCAAGTTTTGTAATAATCCTGGCCACATGGTGGAGGATTACTGGCGCAAGCTAGGCGCATGCCTACGATGTGGAAGCAAGGAGCACCGTATCTCTAATTGCCCTCGTATGTCTGAGCAAGCTACCCCAGCAAAACCGCAAGTCTTCAAGAAACCACAAGGCAAACTCCAAGCTCTGCATGCTGATGAAGCAGGAACAGCCGAGGATGGTGGACTCGTCGAAGGTACTCTCATTATACTCGACAAGCCAGCATTTGTTCTTTTTGATACTGGTGCCACGCATTCATTTATTTCTCAGAGATTTGCTAAGTCATTAGCTGTAGAACCTATTTTGATGAATTCTCCGTTAGAGATATCAACCCCTATTGGTACTAGATCGGCGATCCAGCATTTCTATCCTTCTAGTAATGTTATGATGGGTGAGCAGAACTTTCCAGCTGATTTAGTTTGCATGGATATGAAGGATTATGATGTAATCCTAGGAGTAGATTGGCTGGCTAGATATGAGGTTAACGTTCACTGCAGTTCTAGCTCCGTGTCTTTTACTAGACACCCTAGACTTTCTTTTGTGGGAGTTAAGCACCATAACTCCGTACCGCTTATCTCGGCTCTTCGAGCTGATAAACTGATGAGGCGAGGATGTGAGACTTTTCTAGCCTTCATCTGTACAACTCCTGAGCAGCAGATGAAGATTAAGGACATTTCTGTTGTCCGAGATTTTCCTGATGTCTTTCCAGAAGAACTACCAGGACTTCCGCCTGAGCGGGAAGTTATCTTTTCTATTGATCTTATTCCTGGCACATCTCCTATTTCCAAGGCTCCTTATCGTATGTCTCCTACGGAACTGAGGGAATTGAAGCAGCAGCTGATGGAATTGCTTGAGATGGGCTTTATTCATCCTAGCACTTCTCCGTGGGGAGCCCTGTGTTATTTGTCAGTAAGAAAGATGGTTCGATGAGGTTGTGCATTGATTATCGATAATTGAACCAACAGACTGTCAAGAATAAATATCCATTGCCGAGGATTGATGAGTTATTTGACCAGATAGCGGGAGCTCAGTATTTCTCTAAGATCGATCTTCGATCTGGATATCACCAGTTGTGGATTAAGGAAGAGGATATCTATAAAACGGCTTTCCGTAGCAGGTATGGTCATTTTGAATTTGTCGTTATGCCTTTTGGTCTAACGAATGCACCGGCAGCTTTCATGCAGTTGATGAACAATGTATTTCGGCCCTATCTTGATCAATGGGTCGTGGTCTTTATTGATGACATCTTGATCTATTCCAAGAGTGAAGTGGAGCATGCTGAACATCAGAGGATGGCATTGCATTTATTGAGAAATCATCAACTTTATGCCAAGTTCAGTAAGTGTGAATTCTGGCTGCAAGAGGTGTCCTTTCTCAGACATATTATCACCAAGGATGGTATTTCTGTTGATCCTTCGAAGGTTGAGGCAGTGAAGAATTGGGAGCAGCCTACCAGTGTGACGGAAGTTAGAAGTTTCTTAGGCCTGGCAGGCTATTACCGAAGATTTATGCAGGATTTCTCTAAGATTGTGGTACCTATGACAAGGTTAACCCGCAAGGAGAACACGTTTGATTGGTCAGACGATTGCCAGCGAAGCTTTTAGACTCTGAAGGAGTGTTTGACTACTGCACATGTATTGGCTTTACCTTCTGGTGAAGGAGGTTTTGTTGTTTATACTGATGCTTCAGGTATCGGCTTAGGCTGTGTACTCATGCAGCATGGGAAGGTGATTGCCTATTCTTCTAGGCAGTTGAGGAAGCACGAGGAGAATTATCCTGTTCATGATTTGGAAATTGCAGTAGTCGTCTTTGCTTTGAAGATTTGGAGGCATTACCTATATGGAGAAACCTTCACAGTGTTTTCAGATCATAAGAGTTTGAAGTATTTATTCTCTCAGAAGGAACTCAATATGCGGCTGCGCAGATGGTTGGAGTATTTGAAAGACTTTGACTTCTCGATTGAGTATTATCTTGGCAAGGGTAATGTTGTGGCAGATGCATTAAGCCGGAAGCCGGTAGCTAGATTGTCAAGTCTTATGTTACAAGAATGGAGGTTATTGGAACAATTATCCATCCTGGATCTTAATATTGACAATGATCGGGTTATGATTGCTCAGATCCAACTTAAGCCCGAATTGTTGATGGAAATCAAGTCCTTGCAAGATAATGATCCCGAGCTGGTAGAGATCAAGGGAAGCTTGAGCAGCAGACCTGACTTCATGTTGGCTGACGATGGAAGATTATTATTCAAGGGCAGAACTTGTGTACCTGACGAAGCCGTAATAAAGAACAAGATTCTTGAGGAAGCTCATAGATCCAGATATAATATTCATCCTAGCGGCACTAAGATGTACAGAGATTTGAAAAGATCCTTTTGGTGGCCAAATATGAAAAGAGAAGTTACAGATTTTGTGAGTAGATGCTTAGTATGTCAACAAGTTAATGCCAAACATTTCAGACCGGCAAAGAAATTGAAACCACTCGACATACCCCAATGGAAGTGGGAAAGCATTGGCATGGATTTCATTATGGGTCTACCTAGGACTCGTGGTGGATTTGATGCAATATGGGTGATTATTGACCGATTGACAAAGTCAGCTCATTTCTTACCAATTAAGTCCAAGTGGACGATTGATGTATTGGCTACTTTGTATTTGAAGGAAGTGGTGAGACTCCATGGCATTCCAGTCAGTATTGTGTCTGATAGAGACCCCAGATTTACTTCACATTTCTGGAAGGAACTGCAAGAGTCTCTTGGTACTCGTCTGAATTTCAGTACTGCTTTTCATCCGCAGACCGATGGACAGACTGAAAGAACCAACCAGATAGTGGAAGATATGCTTAGAGCATGCATGATTGATTTTGGGGGCAGTTGGAGTGATCACTTGGCATTGATTGAATTCGCCTACAACAACAGTTACCAATCCAGCATACAGATGGCTCCTTTTGAAGCATTGTATGGTAGGAGTTGTCGTTCTCCGTTATGTTGGGATGAGGTAGGTGAGAAACAGTGGCTTGGACCGGATCTTATCTCAGAATCATCACAGAACATACGTATTATCCGAGACCAGTTACAAGTATCCCAATCAAGACAGAAGAGTTATGCCGACAACATAAGAAGAGTATTGGAATTTCAGGTTGGCGAGCATGTGTTCTTAAAGGTCTCTCCGACGAGAGGGATCCGAAGATTTGGCATTCGTGGCAAGCTGAGTCCGAGATACATTGGTCCATTCGAGATTCTAGATAGAGTGGGAGAGTTGGCATACAGACTGGCTTTACCGCCGTAATTGTCGGGCGTACACAATGTCTTCCATGTGTCTATGCTACGGAAATATGTGTACGATCCCACTCATATCATTCAGCAGGTGGATTTTGAACTGAAGGAAGATTTGACTTATGAGGAAAGACCTGTCAAGATTCTGGACCGGAAGCAACAGCAACTCCGGAATCATTCGATACCGATGGTCAAGATTCAGTGGAGTCGGCGTGGGACCGAAGATGCTACATGGGAGTCTGAAGAGACTATGCGGAAGCGGTATCCCGATTTATTCTAGGTGAGCGATCTTTTTCCCGACTCTTAGTTTTAGTGCAGTGAATTTGGGGGACCAAATTCCTTTAAGTAGGGGAGGGTGTAAGACCCCGAATTATTTAATTGAGCCCAATATATTTATTAAGCTTTTATTAATTAAGAATTGAATTTTTATTGAATTAATAATTGAATTTTGGATTTATTATTATTTAATTCGTTAGAAATAGAATAAGTGAAAATCTGACTACCTTATAAAAATCCATAAAAATAGTAAACAGGTTAAGGTCAATGTAGATAACAACTTTGTCTTCTGTCATTAAGCCATTAAAAATCCGTGGTTAGATCTAATTGGAGATTTAACCCAAAAGTGCACACTTTTTAACCCTTACCTAACCTTAGTTTAAAACGTAAAATTAGGGCTTAATACTCAACCAAATTAGCTCAAATCAGTGACAAATGAACGGTCACGAGCTAAGGATTAATAGCCCTCAATCAATTCGACACAAACCTAACCCTAACACGTGGTGTTGGCCGGCCTTTGATGAAGTCAACCATGGCGGCGCCGTTTTCCAACACCTAACTGGCGTGGTCGATTGCTCCCAGCTCCGAAGTCTCCAGAGGCTCTATGAGCTATCAAATTAAAGCTCTTCAAGTCTACTTTCATTTGGTGGCTGTGGGGTTCGCTGAAGTTTCAGATCTAGGAAGATCTTACTCGATTTGTGGAGGTGGGTCGGCAGCCGTCGTCCTCCTTCCTCTCCTCTTTGTTCCATCGATTGAGGTAGGTTTCCTTAACCAAAATCAGCTTATGAATATAGCAAATTATTCCTATCGACGAGATCTTTCTAATGGTGGTAAAAGCCCCAATTTTCATTAGGTATCCAAGGAGATATCGCGGGTTTTCTAAGGTGTTGTCCAGTTCGTTCTTCATTCTAGGGTTTTAAGTTCTCTCTTCGATTGAGGTAGGATCTAACAGCCAAACTCTAATTAATATACATGGATGTAATCATCATCTTGTTAGCTTTCATTTGGCATAGAAATCCCTAATTTTCATTGAGCATGTTTAGAGTATTTTGGATCGAAGTAAGTGTATGTCTAGAACTTGATTTATATTATGACCCTTTGAGTTAGAGCTTGATTGCGGGCTGATTTTGAGTTATAGATCTTGATCTACATATAGCTTATAATACATGGTTGGATTCAGCATTGAGTTAGCTTTCTTTTGATGTAAGAAGCCCCAAATTTCGTTGTAAATATTGAGAGAATTTTAAGATTTAGTAGAAGTATGTCAAGAACTAGGTTTTCATGTGTTTATCATATATAGGTTGTGATTTAATTGATTTCTGTTGAAATTCATGTTTTAAAGCTCATGTATTATGACCCTAGTATGTCTATTAAGATTCCTAGAGCATGTGGTTAAGATCCCAACTCAATTGGATCTCAATTGGGTGAGTTCATATGTTTTCCGGAGGCTACGGCCGTTTTTGTTCTTGCAGGGGTCGACCCCTGGGGTCGACCCCTGGGGTCGACCCGTTTTCTGGAAGCCCTGGCAGGCCCGAGGGTCGACCCCAGGGGTCGACCCATCCAGCACCCAGCAAGGGTCGACCCATGGGGTCGACCCATAAGGAAAAAATATGGGGGTCGACCCATAGGGTCAACCCATTCTGCAGGAATTGTGGGGGTCGACCCATAGGGTCGACCCATTCTGCAGGATTTGTGGGGGTCGACCCCAGGGGTCGACCCATGCATCTGGCAGACCCCGTTTTTACAAGGGTCGACCCGAAGGGTCGACCCATGTACTAGAAACCCAGTTTTTGACGTTCTTCGACCCGAGGATCGATCCGGATCATTAGGGGATCGACCCATTTAACTTAGACCAATTGAAAATTATATTCTGGAAGAACCAGTGACCTATTCAGGAAACCTTATGATTTCAATTTGCATTGGTTCCTACGTTCTATCATGGTGTAAAAACATGCTGTTTATCATTTTCATTTTAACACATACATTGGTTAAATAGAAACCCACATGAGTATTGGTTAATGGTATAACTAAATTGCTGTTAATATATGCTATTTCACTCCTGTGTGAGTTTGTTCTTTGCCTTATCATCTTGAATCATCATTTGGCAAATTGGTTTAATGCAAATGGTAATGGATAATCCTTGATATATTAACTTGGTAATTAGGATTAAATTGATTGTTAAGTTGCTGTTTTAGTCATTATTACCCAGTAAAAATGGATTTCTTACACACCTGAATGGTACACTGTCAGCCGTTCTTTCTTGACCTCACAGACCAAGCTTTGGTCCAGTTCTTGTAATGCGGCACCGAAGTGACCGTATAAACCGAGTTTTTGTTTTGAATCCAAGGACATGTTAGTCCTTAATTCTCGTACTTATGACAGTAATTCCTCTGATTAATTGGCCATTAAAAATTGACTGAATGTCTGGACGGGTGGGACTTTGGACCCATTAAAATCAATGCCATCGCGTCATAGGGGCCCGGTCTGGTCCTGGGGAGAGCGCCCAAAAAATTATTGAGCCCATGGGATGTTAATGACATAGTGGGGCATTGCACCGAATACTTGACTTGCTTGTTGCGTCTATGACAAAAATCTCTTGTTACTTGTTACTTGATCGTGTTTGAATGGATGTTAAATTACTTGCTTGATTGGCCAATTCTTTACTACTGTCTCTTGTTATATCTCCTGTTGTAAATTCTTGTACTTGTTATCTTGTTAATTCTTGATATCACATATTTCTTGACCTTGTAAGATCTTGTTATTACTGTTGTTTCTTTATATCGTTATCGTCTTTATTTCTTTTTAGCATGACATATCAAAATGTAATTAACTTGTTAATCATGTAAACTTGCCTGTTATTTCCTACTGAGAGTTAGCTCATAGTTGTGTTTCCCCCCCTTTCCAGGCATTTCAGGTGACGCGCTTACCGATGGGGAAGGGCAGGAGTGATGTCTTGAGTGTATCAGTTCTAGTGTGTTAGCAGTGTTATCTTACTCTTAGTGGTGCTTTGGAGAGTATTTAAGTTTCGGTTATGTTTTTGAGGTTTAGTGGTTGTTATCCCAGTTGTAATAGGTTGATTTGAGATTATTGTATCAGTTGTGGTTTGTTTAATGATCAGTTAGTTATTCCCTTTTCATAGCGCTTGTGTATATTTCGATTAATTCTCTCTCTTGCCAGCTTGTTTCTGACTGTACGTCCCGATATTCCGCGTCGGGGCGTGACAGAAATGATGATCCTGACATGGGGAACCGAAATGGGATCAGACGTGTGAAAAGAAATGGGCGGGAATCGTGTTGGCCACGCGCGCTGCTATAAAAGGAGCCTGAAGACAGCAAGAGAAAGCTGCTAAAGATTTGAAAGAGAGAGAGCATCTGCAGCCACTGTGTGTGGAAGAATTTCTCTATTCGAGAGAAAAGCCTGAAGTGATTGAGTGATCTTTGTTGGGTTTCAGAACCACAAAAACACACCACAAGACACAAGGATTTTTTAGGTGGTTCGGGACCATGACGGGCTCCCTACGTCCACCCCTTACCAAACCGGTAAGGATTCACTCACTGGACAAACTAGCACGGAGAAGACTCCCCAACACAGAGCAAGTCTTCAACACACACGAGGATAAATCCCCAACATGGAAGCGACGCTCCAACAACACACAGGATGACGCTTGCACATAAACACGGGGACACGGCCCAACACACACACACATAGTAAACCCTGCAAACACAGGGTACAACCCCAAATACACATGGAGACGGAGTCTCTAACACGATCTGACGACCGGATCACAACACTCACACACACACGCTGCAACAAACGCCGCACAACGACACACACGATCGCATGAAGGTGATCAAACACGACCATATACACAGACGGTCACACACACACACACAGAGTGTAGCACCCCTTAAAAAAAATTATTATTTTTATTAATATTTGCCAAATAAAAAAATATTAAATAAACTCTTTAGGAAGTTTATGTAAGAAGTGGAACACGAAGTTATCATATGTAAATGTTATTCATTTAACAAGTGGCTTCCTAGTGCAGTTGCATGGTTAAGTAACTTGCCTTTCAACCCAATGACCAGGGTTCAAATCCTAGCATCCACCATTTACGTTTTTGCCAAATAATTATATGTTATAGACAGATGGGCCATGGATTAGCTGTCCAAACATTATCTCTATCTCTCGTAAAAGCCCCATTATTTCCTAACGTGAATAGTGTCATGAATAGTACCACTTTTTATTTAAAAAGAAGTTTTCAACAAAAATTATATGTAAAAATAGAGAACAATATAAGGATCTTATCCATGAAATTTCATAAACTAACTCCATCAATTTTTAAAGATAAAAATCTTTGAAGTTTAACTTGGAATCTTAACTTATGAATAGTGCACCCCAACTTACAACACTTCGTAAAAGGACACGAACAGCCTATTTGAGTTGGCATCGCACTATGGGATGCTATTATTTCAGATCTGGTTCCCCTCCTGCCTACAAATAATCCTAAAATCCCTATATTATACCCCTCTATTGAGGCAGAGACTCTTGCCTTCTCTGACATTCGAAGCCTTGCTGCAGAGAACGTGAGAGCATTCTCTGAAGCATTGTAGAGGAGGGAAGGAGCTGATCTTCTTCCCTTCTTCTTCCACCTGTGCCCTTTCTGCCACCACACAGAGGTAGGTGATCTCGAGCTTTAACCAAACTATAGCTAATCTAGGTTATATTAACATGTAAAATTAGTGATTAGTCTCATCTCCATGCGGTATTTAGTGGTTACACATCATGTTATAGTAGGTGTTCTCAACTTTTAACTAAACTAATAGCTAATCTAGGATGATTAGTCTAGGCATTTAGTCTTAGGCTCATTTCCATACGATATTTAGTGTTTATAAAGCATGTGTTGGCTTAAATCTAGGATGATTAGTAAGCCTTAACTTCATACCTAAGATAATTAGCATGTATTAACTTTATACCCAGAATAATTAGCAAGTATTAGTCTCATATCTAGAATGATTAACATGTGTTGGCTTAAATCTAGGATGATTAGCATGCATTAGCTTCATACTTGAGATGATTAACATGTATTAGCTTCATACCTAAGCTGATTAGCATGCATTAGCTTCATACTTGAGATGATTAGCATGTATTAGTTTCATACTTAAGCCGATTAGCATGCATTAGCTTCATACTTGAGATGATTAGCATGTATTAGCTTTATACCTAAGATAATTAGCATGTATTAGCCTTATACCCAGAATAATTAACAAGTATTAGAAAGTATTAGCAAGTATTAATCTCATACCTAGAATAATTAGCATGTGTTAGCTTAAATCTAGGATGATTAGCATGTATTAGCTAATATCTATATTTGATATAGTTCATGCTTTAGTAAATGGCCTGTCATTATGTCAATTTCTGTGAAACTAAAACCACCATGTTAAAGATGTTATATGTGAGAAACTAAAGCCTGAAAATAGTGAAAGAAGAAATTGTAGTCAAGAGGATGAAAAATGTGGAAAAAGACCAAGTTGAAAGAGGCCAAGTGGAAAAAGACCAAGTTGAAAGCACAATGAAATGATATTGAAAATATGGAGTTCTAAGAAGGAGAACAATGAAAAATCTAGAGAGAATGAAAATATGTGAAAGAAAAGAAAGTCATAGATTGTAAGGTTAGGAAGAAGTGTTATGAAGAGTGCAGAGAGAGAAAATGAGAGGAAGAAGGTGAAAAATGTGAAAAAAATGAGATCTATAGGCGCAAGTGAACAGTTACTGAGTAAAAAATAGAAGCGTTGAAAATTAATTATAACTTAAAAACTAAGAAGAATTGGAGGATGTGGTAGAAGAAGAAAATCTATATCTACAAGAGAAGAAGAACTTTTGTGAAGAACTCAGAGTGAAAGGAGGATTGGAAGGGCATGAAAACTGGGGAACAAAAGAAAGTATCGACCCTACCTGTTGACAGGGTCGACCCTGCCTGTTGGTAGAGTCGACCCTGCCTGTTGACAGGGTCGACCCTGCCTGTTCACCGCGTTGACGCAGTACTGTTCACCGCGTTGACGCAGTGAACGGCACAGTCGACCTTGCATGTTGACAGGGTCAACCCTGCCTGTTCGCAGGGTTGACGCGATGAACTGATGAGTCGACCCTGCCAGTTCATCGCGTTGACGCGATGAACTGATGAGTCGACCCTGTCAACTGAAAATGAACTGATGAGTCGACCCTGTCAACTGAAAATGAACTGATGAGTCGACCCTGCCAGTTCATCGCGTTGACGCGATGAACTGATGAGTTGACAGGGTCAACTGAAAATGAACTGATGAGTCGACCCTGCCAGTTCATCGCGTTGACGCGATGAACTGATGAGTCGACCCTGTCAACTGAAAATGAACTGATGAGTCGACCCTGCCAGTTCATCGCGTTGACGCGATGAATTGATGAGTCGACCCGGTCAACTGAAAATGAACTGATGAGTCAACCCTGCCAGTTCATCGCGTTGACGCGATGAGCTGATGAGTCGACCCTGCCTGTTCGCAGGGTTGACGCCATGAATTGCCGGGTTGACACGATGAACTACAGCTGGCTCATTGCGTTAACCTGATCGTTAGGCTTTTCGCATTTGCCATCTCCTCCGATAGATGGCAGCCTAAGAGGTGATATTTAACTCCTGACAGGGTCCTCTAAACCCTGTATAATTCCCAGGAAGGGCATCCCACGGTGAGGGTGTCGTTTCTAAAATTGTCAGGTGGCCCATAAGGCACCTCTCTTATCTAGTTTTTTCCGTGTATCAAACGTTACTAGTTTCCACTCCTAGTTCATCCCTACACATTAATGCGCCCTTGGATTCCATTCCATAATTCTACCTTATATATCATACTGGTCAAACCTTGAAATTCCATATTGGCTATAAATGAGAGTGGATGTCGACAGACATGATTAATGCTGTGCATATAGGGCCCGGTCTGGTCCTGGGAGGAGCACTCGAAGGTACTTGTGCCCATGGGAGTTTATTGACCACGGTGTTTGGCATTGCACTGAAGTACTTGCTTGCTAGGCTTTAGACATTCCACTCATTCTCGTGATATTACTTGATTGATTAGACTTGAGACCCGCAGAAGGGTAAAGTTTTGCTTGAATGAAATTGATAAATAGGCAATTCCAATTTTACATACTTAAATTTCTATTACTTTCTATTACTTGCTTGACATGAGTTCTTACTCTCTTGGAAAGATTTCGTTAATTCCAGTTATTACTTGTTTGAATCTCTTGCTATTGCTGCATTGAAGTTGGAATCCTTATACTCTCACTTGTTATTCCTTCACTACTCTTGTCGATTTTTACAATCCTTGATATCTACTCATCTACATGCATAGCTTTACTGACATTAATTGAACTTGTAAACCACTTAAAGCATGTTAAATCTTGAGATGTAATTCCTACTTAGCGATTCGCTCATCTAGTTATTTTCTAATATTTTCAGGTAATTTGGATGTCAACCAACACTCGGAAGGGAATGAGACTGAGTGATGAGTGTTAGAGTGAACTTATCAAATTGTCATGTCCTTTGTGTTATTGTATTAGTTCACTTATGTCAGTTGTATCAATTCATCTATGTCATTTGTATTAGTCAACTTGATTAGAACTGCTTAAGATTTGAAGCCTAGTCGTTGGACTCTGGGAACATATGTATTTGTCCTTTGATTAGTTGTGACAATTGTCAACTCGTACTATTTGTATTAATTTCGAGTTAAATCTTAGTTATTTGCGCACTCTGATATTTACATGATTGACACGATCTATATAGACGCGTCACGCCTCCGGGTAATCTTCCGCGCTCGGGGCGTGACAGTCTTCGTGGTATCAGAGCCTAGGTTTTCAAACCTAGGGAACTAGAAAAAATAAATGGTTAGAAATTGAAATCTAAGTAAAAACTTGAGTCCAAGGATAGGTAAAACCCAAGTTCAAGGATAGATATACCTTACCCGGTGAGATGGATAGAGCCATGGGTTAAGTTCTACAATGACTTTCGACCTTACAAGTAAATCCGATCTTTATCATACTTAACTCTTTTGTAGGATCATGGCTGCTGAAAGAGCACAATGGCGCGAGATGCAGCGCACCGTGCAGGGCCTTACACAGGCACTACAGCAAGTGGCCCAAGGCGGAGCTAACCGTGGAGCGGGTGACCTCCACAGGAGTTTCCGTAACATGAACCCACCAAAGTTCACAGGTTCGTCCGACCCCGAGGATGCCGAGAATTGGCTAAAGGAGATGGAACGAATCTTCCGTGTAATGCAATGCACGGACGAGGAGAAAGTTTTACTGGCTGTATTCCAACTTGAGCGGGACGCTCGATGCTGGTGGGAATCCATAGAAGCAACACTGCCAGAATACCATGTTACATGGGATGAATTCACGGAGCATTTCAACAACAAGTACTTCTCCGATCATATCCAGGAAAAGAAGGCCACAGAATTCGCTGTTCTAAAACAACGGGGCTTGAAAGTTGCCGAGTATGAGGCCCAGTTCTCCAGATTGTCTAGGTATGCACCCCACTTGGTGTGTACAGAAAAGATGAAGGCAAGAAGATTCCTCAATGGGCTTCGGCCCCATTATATCACACAACTTGCCCCGATGGACATCCAAGTCTATTCGGAGATGGTTCGGCGTGCTCAACTGCTGGAAGACGCCACCGAATTATCTGAGAGAATCCGAGGAAGAGACAAGAAAGAACCCGTCACAAGCTTGGGAAAATTCAAACAATCCTTCAACAAGAAGCGATTCTTCATGGGAGGGGAGCCCTCTAAGGCGAAGAAATTCCAGAAGAATGACAGACCATTCTCCACCACCACACCATCAAAGGAGATTTACAAGTATTGTGATAAAGCTGGTCATAAGACCGAGGAATGCTGGAGAAAGTTAGGAGCTTGTCTTCGATGTGGGAGCTGAGAGCATCGAATCCCAGACTGCCCACTGATGAAGGAACAAGACACCAAAGACGAGAAGCGTCCGGTAAAGAAACAAGGCCGTCTGCAAGCTCTCCAAGAGACGGAACCCACTAAAGGTGGAATTGTGGAAGGTACTCTCACTATTTGTTCAAAAATTGCTCAAGTTTTATTCGATACCGGAGCAACTCATTCATTCGTTTCCAAGAACTTTGCTGCTTCATTTTCTAAGAAACATGAACTGCTAGATTTGGTCATATCTACACCTCTTGGGAATGAGTCTGATATCACTTATCATTATCCAAACTGTGAAGTGATGATTAAGGGAAATAATTTACCTGCTGACCTGATATGTCTAGACATAAAGGGGTATGATGTCATACTAGGTGCCGACTGGCTATCCACATACCAAGCAATTGTAGATTGCCGGCATGGCAAGGTAACTTTCGTAGATTTCCCAGAGCTAGTTTACAATAGCCCTCAGAGTAAATCACTTCTTATATCAGCACTCCGAGCTGGTAAACTTATGAATAAGGGATGCATGAGTTTCATAGCATTCGTGACTGCCACGGAAGTCGAGAAGGTTAAACTTGAAGACATCCGTGTAATTCGGGATTTTCCCGATGTTTTTCCAGAAGATTTAACCGGCTTACCCCCGGAAAGGGAAGTGTCGTTCACAATCGACCTTGTCCCTGGTGCTCGTCCTATTTCCAGGGCACCATACAGAATGTCCCCTGCTGAGCTGAAGGAACTAAAAGAGCAGCTAATGGAGTTATTGAACAAGGGTTTCATCAGGCCGAGTACTTCCCCATGGGGAGCACCCGTGCTATTGGTCAAAAAGAAGGACGGATCGATGAGATTATGCATAGATTATCGGCAGCTAAATCACCTTACAATCAAGAACAAGTATCCACTGCCAAGGATTGATGAGCTGTTCGATCAACTTTCTGGAGCTTTATATTTCTCCAAGATTGATCTTCGTTCTGGTTACCACCAATTGAAGATCAAAGAAGAAGACATTCATAAAACTACATTCCGAAGCAGGTATAGGCATTACGAATTTACTGTTATGCCTTTCGGACTAATAAATGCCCCTGCAGCTTTTATGCAGTTAATGAACAGCATATTCAGGCCCTATTTAGACCAATTTATTGTGGTCTTTATTGACAATATTCTGATCTATTCAAAGACCGAAGAGGATCATGAAGAACATCTCAAGAAGGCATTACAGATATTAAGGGGAAACAAGCTATATGCCAAATTCAGCAAATGCGAGTTTTGGCTCGAGGAAGTATCTTTCTTGGGCCATATCATTTCGAAGAATGGAATTGCTGTTGACCCATCAAAGGTCGAAGCCGTGAAGAACTGGGAACGACCCACAAATGTAACTGAGATTCGGAGCTTCTTGGGTCTAGCTAGTTACTACCGGCGTTTTATAAAGGACTTCTCCAAAATTGCTGTTCCCCTGACCAGGTTAACCCGCAAGGAAGTGCCTTATGAGTGGAAGGAAGACTGTGAAAAGAGTTTTCAAACTTTGAAGGATCTCTTGACCACTGCTCCAGTCTTATCATTACCAATGGAAGGAGAAAAATATGAGGTATATACCGATGCTTCTGGTATTGGCCTCGGATGTGTATTGATGCAGAATGGGAGAATCATTGCATACTCTTCCCGATAATTAAAGAAACATGAAGAGAACTACCCAGTTCACGACTTAGAACTGGCTACAGTAGTATTCGCTTTAAAGATCTAGAGGCACTATCTCTACGGAGAACAATTCACTGTGTACTCCAATCATAAAAGCCTCAAGTACTTATTCTCCCAAAAGGAGCTGAACATGCGGCAAAGGCGTTGGCTCGAGTATCTCAAGGATTTCGACTTCACTATACAGTACCATCCTGGTAAGGGTAATTCTGTAGCTGATGCCCTTAG
Source organism: Amorphophallus konjac (assembly GCA_022559845.1). Taxonomy (NCBI): domain Eukaryota; kingdom Viridiplantae; phylum Streptophyta; class Magnoliopsida; order Alismatales; family Araceae; genus Amorphophallus; species Amorphophallus konjac. Next base: position 388,254,051 of record CM040118.1, on the reverse strand, counting down.
TCGAAAGCCGAGAACAGTATTGGCCAACTGCATGATACAAGAATGGAAACTGCTGGAGAAATTCTCTGAGCTTGATATCAGCACAGATGAGAAGAACATGTGTATTATTCTATCTCATATGAGCCTACATCCAGATTTGCTACCTGAAATCAAGAAGTTACAAGAAGAGGATCCCTCGCTAGTGGAGATAAAGAGCAAGCTGGACGAGAGACTGGATTTCAAGCTGGCACCTGATGGCATATTACTATTTCATGAACGGACATGTGTGCCCGACTGTCCTGAATTGAAGAAGAAGATTCTTGAAGAAGCTCATAGATCGAGGTACACAATCCACCCTGGAGCCACTAAGATGTACCAAGACTTGAAAAGAACTTTCTGGTGGTCTAACATGAAAAGGGAGGTAGCAGACTTTGTGTCTCGTTGCCTCACATGCCAACAAGTGAAGGCGGAACATCAAAAATCCGCCGGAAAGCTACATCCGCTGGATATTCCCAAGTGGAAGTGGGAAGACATTGGCATGGACTTTATCATGGGTTTGCCCAAGTCTAGGGGCGGATAAGATGGAATTTGGGTAATTATTGACCGGTTAACTAAATCGGCCCATTTCTTACCCATCAAAAGTCGATGGTCAGTTGACGTACTTGCTGCCCTGTATATTAAGGAGATGGTTAGATTGCATGGAGTTCCCGTCTCGATCGTATCTGACCGAGACCCACGCTTCACCTCTCATTTTTGGAAGGGTCTACAACACTCTCTGGGGACGAAACTTAATTTCAGCACTGCTTTCCATCCCCAGACAGATGGTCAGACTGAAAGGACAAATCAGGTTGTTGATGATATGTTAAGGGCATGTATTATAGATTTCGGCAGAAGCTGGCATGACCACTTACCACTAGCCGAATTTGCATATAATAACAGCTATCAAGCTAGTATTCAAATGGCTCCTTTCGAGGCGCTTTATGGCAGGAGTTGTCGTTCTCCAATATGCTGGGAAGAAGTCGGTGAAAGACAAATTCTAGGCCCAGATATGGTTAGAGATTCGACTGAGAAGATACACCTTATCAGAGAGAGACTCAAGGTAGCTCAGTGCAGGCAAAAATCTTATGCTGATAACAGAAGGAGAGATTTGGAATTTCAAGTGGGTGACCATGTATTTCTCAAGGTATCTCCCGGCCGAGGTATTAGAAGATTCGGTGTTAAGGGCAAGCTTACACTAAGGTTTATCGGTCCATTTGAAGTATTGGAAAGAGTGGGCGAGGTGGCTTACCGCATTGCCCTACCTCTTCAACTCTCAGAAGTGCATAATGTATTTCATATATCTATGCTGAAGAAATATGTGCACGACCCTTCTCACATCATCAATCATGCTGAATTGGTGATTCAAAAGGATCTTACTTATGAGCAAAGGCCGATGCGGATCCTCGACCGTGAAGTTCGAGTTCTAAGGAGCAAGACGATCCCTATGGTAAAAATCCAATGGAATCGATGCTCGGAGCTAGAAGCAACTTGGGAGATCGAGGAATCTATGAAGAGAAGATACCCGAACTATTTTAGTCAGCAAGTATCTTTTACTTTCTACAGTATCCTTATGTAGTTGAATTTACCCTTATACAATTGAATTTGGGGACCAAATTCTTTTAAGTAGGGGAAGGTGTAGCACCCCTTAAAAAAAATTTATTATTTTTATTAATATTTGCCAAATAAAAAAAATATCAAATAAACTCTTTAGGAAGTTTATGTAAGAAGTGGAACACGAAGTTATCATATGTAAAAGTTATTCATTTAACAAGTGGCTTCCTAGTGTAGTTGCATGGTTAAGTAACTTGCCTTTCAACCCAATGACCAGGGTTCAAATCCTAGCATCCACCATTTATGTTTTTGCCAAATAATTATATGTTATAGACAAATGGGCCATGGATTAGCTGTCCAAACTTTATCTCTATCTCTCGTAAAAGTCCCATTATTTCCTAACGTGAATAGTGTCATGAATAGTATCACTTTTTATTTAAAAAGAAATTTTCAACAAAAATTATATGTAAAAATAGATAAAAATATAAGGATCTTATCCATGAAATTTCATAAACTAACTCCATCAATTTTTAAAGATAAAAATCTTTGAAGTTTAACTTGGAATCTTAACTTATGAATAGTGCACCCCAACTTACAACACTTCATAAAAGGACACGAACAGCCTATTTGAGTTGGCATCGCACTATAGGATGCTATTATTTCAGATATGGTTCCCCTCCTGCCTATAAATAATCCTAAAATCCTTATATTATACCCCTCTATTGAGGCAGAGACTCTTGCCTTCTCTGACATTCGAAGCCTTGCTGCAGAGAACGTGGGAGCATTCTCTGAAGCATTGTAGAGGAGGGAAGGAGCTGATCTTCTTCCCTTCTTCTTCCACCTGTGCCCTTTCTGCCACCACACAGAGGTAGGTGATCTCGAGCTTTAACCAAACCATAGCTAATCTAGGTTATATTAACATGTAAAATTAGTGATTAGTCTCATCTCCATGCGGTATTTAGTGGTTACACATCATGTTATAGTAGGTGTTCTCAACTTTTAACTAAACTAATAGCTAATCTAGGATGATTAGTCTAGGCATTTAGTCTTAGGCTCATTTCCATGCGATATTTAGTGTTTATAAAGCATGTGTTGGCTTAAATCTAGGATGATTAGTATGCCTTAGCTTCATACCTAAGATAATTAGCATGTATTAACTTTATACCCAGAATAATTAGCAAGTATTAGTCTCATATCTAGAATGATTAACATATATTGGCTTAAATCTAGGATGATTAGCATGCATTAGCTTCATACTTGAGATGATTAGCATGTATTAGCTTCATACCTAAGCCGATTAGCATGCATTAGCTTCATACTTGAGATGATTAGCATGTATTAGTTTCATACCTAAGCCGATTAGCATGCATTAGCTTCATACTTGAGATGATTAGCATGTATTAGCTTTATACCTAAGATAATTAGCATGTATTAGCCTTATACCCAGAATAATTAACAAGTATTAGCAAGTATTAGCAAGTATTAATCTCATACCTAGAATAATTAGCATGTGTTAGCTTAAATCTAGGATGATTAGCATGTATTAGCTAATATCTATATTTGATATAGTTCATGCTTTAGTAAATGGCCTGTCATTATGTCAATTTCTGTGAAACTAAAACCACCATGTTAAAGATGTTATATGAGAGAAACTAAAGCCTGAAAATAGTGAAAGAAGAAATTGTAGTCAAGAGGATGAAAAATGTGGAAAAAGACCAAGTTGAAAGAGGCCAAGTGGAAAAAGACCAAGTTGAAAGCACAATGAAATGATATTGAAAATAGGGGGTTCTAAGAAGGAGAATAATGAAAAATCTAGAGAGAATGAGAATATGTGAAAGAAGAGAAAGTCATAGATTGTAAGGTTAGGAAGAAGTTTTATGAAGAGTGCAGAGAGAGAAAATGAGAGGAAGAAGGTGAAAAATGTGAAAAAAAATGAGATCTATAGGCGCAGGTGAACAATTACTGAGTAAAAAATAGAAGCGTAGAAAATTAATTATAACTTAAAAACTAAGAAGAATTGGAGGATGTGGTAGAAGAAGAAAATCTATATCTACAAGAGAAGAAGAACTTTTGTGAAGAACTCAGAGTGAAAGGAGGATTGGAAGGGCATGAAAACTGGGGAACAAAAGAAAGTATCGACCCTACCTGTTGACAGGGTCGACCCTGCCTGTTGACAGGGTCGACCCAGCATGTTCACCGCGTTGACGCAGTACTGTTCACCGCGTTGACGCAGTGAACGGCAGAGTCGACCCTGCCTGTTGACAGGGTCGACCCTACCTGTTCACCGCGTTGACGCAGTGAACGGCAGAGTCGACCCTGCCTGTTGATAGGGTCGAACCTGCCTGTTCGCAGGGTTGACGCGATGAACTGATGAGTCGACTCTGCCAGTTCATAGCGTTGACGCGATGAACTGATGAGTCGACCCTGTCAACTGAAAATGAACTGATGAGTCGACCCTGCCAGTTCATCGCGTTGACGCGATGAACTAATGAGTCGACCCTGTCAACTGAAAATGAACTGATGAGTCGACCCTGTCAACTGAAAATGAACTGATGAGTCGACCCTGCCAGTTCATCGCGTTGACGCGATGAACTGATGAGTCGACCCTGTCAACTGAAAATGAACTGATGAGTCAACCCTGCCAGTTCATCGCGTTGACGCGATGAACTGATGAGTCGACCCTGCCTGTTCGCAGGGTTGACGCGATGAACTGCCGGGTTGACACGATGAACTACAGCTGGCTCATTGCGTTAACCTGATCGTTAGGCTTTTCGCTTTTGCCATCTCCACCGATAGATGGCAGCCTGAGAGGTGATATTTAACTCCTGACAGGGTCCTCTAAACCCTGTATAATTCCCAGGAAGGGCATCCCACAGTGAGGGTGTCGTTTCTAAAATTGTCAGGTGGCCCATAAGGCACCTCTCTTATCTAGTTTTTTCCGTGTATCAAACGTTACTGGTTTCCACTCCTAGTTCATCCCTACACATTAATGCGCCCTTAGATTCCATTCCATAATTCTACCTTATATATCATACTGGTCAAACCTTGAAATTCCATATTGGCTATAAATGAGAGTTGATGTCGACAGACATGATTAATGCTGTGCATATAGGGCCCGGTCTGGTCCTGGGAGGAGCACCCGAAGGTACTTGTGCCCATGGGAGTTTATTGACCACGGTGTTTGGCATTGCACCGAAGCACTTGCTTGCTATGCTTTAGACATTCCACTCATTATCGTGATATTACTTGATTGATTTAACTTGAGACCCACAGAAGGGTAAAGTTTTGCTTGAATGAAATTGATAAATAGCCAATTCCAATTTTACATGCTTAAATTTATATTACTTTCTATTACTTGCTTGACATGAGTTCTTACTCTCTTGGAAAGATTTCGTTAATTCCAGTTATTACTTGTTTGAATCTCTTGCTATTGCTGCATTGAAGTTGGAATCCTTATACTCTCACTTGTTATTCCTTCACTACTCTTGTCGATTTTTACAATCCTTGATATCTACTCATCTACATGCATAGCTTTACTGATATTAATTGAACTTATAAACCACTTAAAGCATGTTAAATCTTGAGATGTAATTCCTACTGAGCGATTCACTCATCTAGTTATTTTCTAATATTTTCAGGTAATTTAGATGTCAACCAACACTCGGAAGGGAATGAGACTGACTGATGAGTGTTAGAGTGAAGTTATCAAATTGTCATGTTCTTTGTGTTATTGTATTAGTTCACTTATGTCAGTTGTATCAATTCATCTATGTCATTTGTATTAATCAACTTGATTAGAACTGCTTAAGATTTGAAGCCTAGTTGTTGGACTCTGGGAACATATGTATTTGTCCTTTGATTAGTTGTGACAATTGTCAACTCGTACTATTTGTATTAATTTCGAGTTAAATCTTAGTTATTTGCGCACTCTGATATTTACATGATTGACACGATCTATATAGACGCGTCACGCCTCCGGGTAATCTTCCGCACTCGGGGCGTGACACAGAGTATGCTTTCAGAAATTAAACAAATGTTCAAGGCAAGCTCAGATCAGTGTGAAATACATGATAAACATCACAACCAAGTAAAAATTAGATGAAGAAAATATCCCCCTTTGGTTTCCACAATGAAAGGAGGATGTCGCTTGACAACTCGGATCGGATGATGGCGATTCTTACGTCCTCTTGTTCCTCTCGTCAATCCGCTCCTTTTATTCTTCTTCCACGAAGCCCGGAGATGCCTGGATGTAGATCAAATCCACCTTGCGAGATCTTCTTCTCTCCTCCTTGGCCTTCTTCTCCTACAAGATAGAAAGTAATCTCATTAGGGTATATTTCTTGTCAAATTCGTAGCTCTCACTTAAGCATATATAGAAGACACCAAGAGACCAACATAACCCTTCTAGAATCCTATAAAAAGACCCTAATATGACTCCTAAGAACCTAGGGGCAAAAGGGGTAAAGGTTGGAGCACAAATGGGTTAGGTTTAGTGGGTTTTCGGATACACGTTTTTAGGTTTACGCCGCGAACGGTCGACCGGAACCTTCGGGCGGTCGACCGGAATTTTACAGATTGAAAACTCCCCATCACTGGGAATTTCGGTCGACTGAAGCCCTATGGGCGGTCGACCGAAATCTGGGTTTTCTCATATTTGTAGAATGCAGCCCCTTAACACATTGCACCCCATTCAAAACATTGTGGCATCAACTCCTTTGATCATTGAAAGTTTAAATAAAGTATTTAAACTGCAAAACCATAAGAAAAATGATTAGAACTTTAGCTCAATAATCAATATGATAAATGTATGAAATGCATACATGAAAGTCCATGTTCAAGGTGCATACGAACACTTGGAAATCATGATCATCCTAAACTTAGGATCAAGTTCATATATCAATTCCTTTATGCAATGTGATAACATCATGAACCCAAATTATATATATATAATGAGAGTGTATGATTCAATTAATCTCTGTCAAGATTTGCATGAGGAATCTATAAGATGCATCCAACTTAACAATCCTTTGAAGAGCATGCATGAAGTACATTCATCAACCTTAAGAACTTAGTGAGGAGATATGCATGTTAACTTAATCAAAACAAGATTTTTTAACTCCTCATGAAGGATATGCATGGAAATCATTCAAGGTCTTACAAAAGACCCATGAAACCTTCATTACATAAAAGCCATTCTTCACAGCCCCATGAGATAGAAAAAGTGAGACGATATTACCATGCATCCATGTGATGTTTAAGTGTGATCCAACCATTTCTTTCCTACAAGTAACACAATGGAGCCATGTTAGTGTTGAATTGATAATCAATCATTGCAACCATTTATCACTAGATGCTCATTTCAACATGACCAAGAATCCATATAATGAGAGAACATCAATAAAATTACATCCATCAAATTTCAAGTGAATAGATTGAGGATGTTGCAAGTCCAAAAATCTCATGTGAAAAATACATGACAATCCTCAATCAAGATTTTGAAAAGTCCTTTGATGAAATGCATAAAACATGGAAAGAGTCAACGCAAAGCAATAAGAGAGTTAACTCCCTTTGTGAGGAAGAACTTCATTGATGGACTCCTTTGAGTTCTAAGCTTGAACCATGGATTTCGATTCTGCAAGCCATGGTAAACATAGCGTGAGTTCTTTAAACAACAATCATTCATATAACTTCCAAGTGAGAATCTTGAAGTCATATGTTAACTCATTAACTAAGATGCATACATGTTGCTCAATGAAACACACACAGGCATGTTCAATGATGTACATCGCCACAAGCACAATCATTTTGTTATCATCAAAACTAAACACCAAACATCAACTAGGAGATGCAACAATCTCCCTCAACAATTTCTTCTTCGCATGCACAAACTTTATCATTCAACATAGAATTCACAGATTTAAAAGCTTCATTTTCTTCCTTGAGTTCTTTATTTTCAACATTTATAGAATACAATTTTTCAGTCAATTTCTCAAGGACTTTCTCAGTTTCAACAAGCTTTGAGATCCTAGCAAGCAACTGTTCATTCTCATGTTTCAACATTGAGTTTTATTTTTCAAACTTATCAAAGCATTTCAATCTACCTTCAAGCAAAGCATTTTCGATTAGTATGGCACCATTTTTCTTTTTAAGTTCCTTATTTTCATTCATGATGCTCTTGCTATCAATTTCATAATCAAGAAGTTTTTCAAACATTTTATCACCGCCAGACAAAGAATCCAACTTGTTTCTAAGACAATTTTCTGTTTCTTCAAGCAATGAGATCTTGGACAACAAGACTTTGTTCTGATCAAGTAAATCATGGGAATCATTATCAATTTCAAGAGTAGTATTAGATTTTCTAAACATCTCAAGTTCTTCATTCATACAAGACATCTCATCTGAAAATAATTCAACTTTGGATTCTAGAAGTTAATTTTCATATTCTAGGTTCTCAATCTTTGACTCCAAAGTTTTACAATTTTCACAGGAAGGATTATCATGTACATTCTCATTAATCTTCCTTTTCAAAATTTTATTTTCAGATTTAATTTTCTTGCATTTATCATACATTTCATTATATGCCATTTGCCATTCCTCAATAGAAAGTTCTTCGGATTCAGAATTTACCTCATCATAATTTTCTTCATTGAGTTGATCATCATCGTTGGGCATGAGACAATTTTATCCTTCCATCTCTTGAGCTTTGATCAACTGATCCATAAGCTCCTTTGCCGTTCTACAAGAAGAAGCAAATGGAAACACATGAGTACCAACGATACTTTTCAATAACATAAGACAGTGACATTTTCATGGTTCAACAATTTATCTTGATTAGACCACTTGGTATCATCTAGAGGCAATATGTGAGGACCATCATAAATCAACTTCCACAGATTAGGATTAACTGAATTGATCATTCCACGGATTTTACCTAACCATGAAGTAAAATCAAAACCATTAAAATATGGAAGGCAATTCATCGACATATGCTCAACAGAAAAATTCATGATTGTAGAATGCTCTGGGATCACTCTGTAGATGTTGAGATCAAGGGACAACAGAGCCTCGCTCTGATACCAATTGTTGGGTACCGTAGTGCAGGAACACGGATCTAGAGGGGGGGTGAATAGATCCCTCTACGAAAAATATATGTCCAATTAAAATCTTAAACCTACTCGCAGCGGAATTAGCAAGTTTAACAAGATTGAGGAATTTAAACTAAATAGAATAAACTAGATTCTCTCAATCTTACCGAGCTCATACGATCGTAAATAGATTAAACGGTGATGCACACAATCACATAATTCAAACCATGAGACACGGGGATTTTTAAGGTGGTTCGGGACCACGACGGGTTCCCTACGTCCACCCCTCACCAAACCGGTGAGGCTTCACTGCTGTTAAAAATAGCCTGGGGAAAAATCCCCCCACACACACAGAGCCAAGTTCCAACACACACACGTAGGGCGATGCCTACACAACCACACAGGAGTAAACTCCCAACCACACACGGGGAACACACCCCAAGTTACGCCCAAGCACACACGCGGATATGCTCCGCACAAAATGACGCACACGCGTCAAACACAAACACAAAGCCTTTCCTTATTAGCTTGCTAGCTCGGAGAGCCGAAATAAGAGGTGACTTGCTTCGACTCTTAGGGCTAGAATAGACTAGTTCTGGAAAGTCCTTGAAAGTAACTTTGCTGTTACGGCAATTCACAGTTGCCTGATACCTAGACAACCAATCTACTCCCAATATGACATCGTATTCCTTTAGGTCTAAACATATGAGGTTGATAGGAAGATTTCTTCCTTTTACTAAGACTTCACAGTTTTGATAATGGTGAGTAATATCGGTTTCGTTTCCGAGAGGAGTAGATAAAAATATTTTCATCCATTCCGGTTCCATAGACAGTGGGTCAGCAAACTTCTTGGAAATAAAAGAATGTGATGCACCCGTATCAAATAAGACATGTGCAGACTTGGAACAAACTTTCAGTGTACCTTCTACTAGTCCGCCTTCGTCTTCTTCGGTCTCCTTAATCGCGTGGAGACAAGCATTCTTTGTTACCGGGCGCTTTCCGTCACCGGCTTGATCGTTGAGTAGGGGACAGTTAGGAATCCGATGATCACGGCTCCCACAACGGAGACACGCTCCAAGTTTCCTCCAACATTCTTCGGCCTTGTGCCCGGCCTTATCACAGTGCTTACATACCACCTTAACAGGTGCAGTGGTGATGGAGAAAGGTTCGGTCTTCTTGAACTTTTGCTCTTGGGAGGGAATGCCTCCATTACTTGGCCTCTTCTTGAAATTAGGTTTGAAGGTGCTGGAGCTAGTAACATTCTCCTTCTTGTCTTTCCCACGGATCCTATCAGATAGTTCTGTGGCATCTTTTAGTAATTGGGCTCGTCGAACCATCTCCGAATAGACTTGTATGTCCATTGGTGCCAGTTGTGTGATATATTGGGGCCTGAGCCCATTAAGGAATCTTCGAGCTTTCATCTTCTCAGTACTAACTAAGTGTTTAGCGTACCGAGATAGCCTAGAGAACTGCGCTTCATATTCAGCCACCGACAAAGATCGTTGCTTAAGTGCGACGAATTCAGCGGCTTTCTTCTCTTGAACTCGATCTGAGAAATATTTATTGTTGAAATGTTCATCAAACTCCTCCCAAGTAACTTGTCCTTGATCTAATGTGGCTTCTACCGACTCCCACCAGCATCGGGCATCTCTTTCTAATTGAAATGTGGCTAACATGACCTTCTCTTGGTCCGAGCATTGCATGACTCTAAAAACACGTTCCGTCTCTCGGATCCAGTGTTCGGCATCATCTGGATCAGTGGATCCCATGAACTTAGGAGGGTTCATGTTCTTGAAGCTTTGGTGGAGATTTCCTGCTCTACGATGTGCACCTCCTTGTGCCACTTGTTGAAGTGCCTGGGTCATGCCTTGGAGAGTGTGTTGCATGTTGCGCCATTGAGCACGTTCGGCAGCCATTGTACTACAATTTTGATAGCTATATTAGTATGTGATGGCGTTAAAAGGCTTTTAATTCTATGTTGACTTTAACCCTTGGTTCTACCCAATCTCATTGGTTAGAGGTTCAGACTTATCCTTGGACTTGGGTTTCCTAGGAATTGAATACCCTAGGCTCTGATACCATAAAAACTGTCACGCCCCGAGCGCGGAAGATACCCGGAGACGCGTGACGAGTTTATATCATTCATGTCAATAAGAGGATTAGTGTATTCGACACCAAAAATCAGAGATGCGCAAAAGTAAAGATAACCCAATCCTTTATTCAATCACAACCTCAAAGTACTTCTATTACAATTCACTTAACAAAAGTGCTATGACCCAATAAAATAAAAAAAAAGTACAATGGTTGACTTAAGAAATTTGAAAGATAAGACTAGTAGACGCTTGGATAGACGGAGAGCTCTACTCTCTTCACTCTTGATCTTCCCCGTCCGATTGAGTCTCGTCGTCGGACTTACCTGAAAAGTAGGGAAATACTGAGTGAGCGAACACTCAGTAGGAATTATATCTCAGGAACTAGCAATGGGTTTAAGTAATTACAATTTTTCACATGTAAATGTAATATGGCTATGCATGTAGAAATAACTGAGCAAGTGAAATAAAACTAATCAATAGAATAACACGTCGTGCAAAACATCCAAGTGAGTCTCAAACAAGAGATATTCATGAGAGACTTTATAGATTATTGGCTATTTCACGCAAGTACTTTGCCCGTGTCAGGCCACGCTAGTAAAGTCACGAAAGTCGAGTCACGCACGCGAGAAAGAGAGAGAGTGTGGAATGCCAAAGATCAAGAGAGAAAGTACTTCGGTGCAATGCTAGACACCGTGATCATTACAACTCCCATGGGCACTAGTACTTTTGGGTGCTCCTCCCAGGACCAGATCGGGCCCTTATATGCACAGCATTAACGATAGATCTAGACATCCACTTTATAGTATAGCCAATATGGAATTTCAAGAACAAGCTTTAATAGGATGATAAGATAGGATTTTCATGGAATTCAAGGGCAAGGCCCTTGAGTAAGGACATACTGGCGATAAAACTCACGCAAAGCATATAAACCATGACATGTCGATAAACTGGGTGGAATTGGTTCCCTAACCGGGTACCACAACAAATAAGTGCCCATATGTAGATGGTCACCCTTTTTATATAGAATTGAGGTCCACAAGAACAGTATATTAATGGCATGATGTCCTCATCCCATTAGGAACATTCTCATGATATCCACTTAGCATAACATGAGGGCCGGTATACCATGTTTCTTTAGAGTGACATGGCAAAATAGTGTAATGGTTTTTTTATGATACAACCAGCTCAATCGGCCTTGAGGGAATCCAAGGCTACGAGGAGTCTTACGGAGGTCCCAATGACTAACTTGCCAGTCCAAAGGAACGGAATGTCCAATGGAGAGCTTGTATGTCATCGAGAGTTAGTGGGTAAACGATAAACCATTGGAAAACATGGGACTATATTCACGGACTGGAATATAATGCCGATATATATATATATATATATATATATATATATATATATATATAATATACATATGAAACCCTCGGTTAACAGTAACAGTGTAAAATAGTATCACAGGAAAATAACGACTTAGCCTAAGTCACTACTTAATGAATTAATGCCTTTTACTGGGTCGTGTATTCATAATTTGACGGCTTTTCCAGCAGGCATCCATTCTATATTTCTATTTTGCAGAAATTTCAATATTCTGGAATATTAACAAAACGCGCCTTGGACAGGGGCGTAAATTTTAAATTAGCGCCCTTTGATGGGGCGTTAGTTTCATAAGAGACGACCTTGGGAAGGTCGTTAATTAACTTTGGTTTTCAGGAACATGAACAGTAAAGGTATTTCACGATAATTACTTTGCAAGAAACAGAACTGGACAAGAAAACATAGCAAGATTGAGTAGGTAGGATCATGCATAATATTAGATTCGTGGTTACATAGATATTGAATTTTAAACATGGGTATTTATTAACTGTATGGAATTGACGACTCCTGGCAGGGCGTCAGAACAAGAATTAGCGCCCTAGGTAGGGTCGCTTCTTTTTAAATTAGCGCCCTTGGTAGGGTCGCTTCTTTCAAAACTTCACAGAAAATGTTTAGAAACCACAATTAAACTATATGCATGGATGACAGATGATGTTATTAGGAACTTAAGCTAATTTGGGCTACGTTCTTGAGAAAACCTACCTGATTGGTGATCTGGGTTGATGGTAGTGAAGGATTTGATGAGAGGACGATACTCTGTTCGAAACAGAGCCCTCAGAAGTTGTGTAACCAGCAACTCTAACAGCACTCTAATAGCCAAGTAATAGCAGCCTCCAGATAGTACGTCGGTGATAATAGAAGATTTCTCCTAGACTCGGAACGTAGAGAAATCACAGCTTCCCTTCTTCACTGTAATCGGAAGAAGATGGCAGACAATGAAGAACCCGCGTTCTTCAGGAAAACACCTTCACGCTGCAGTTACCCTGCAGGAGGAAAAGGAAGAACCATCAATATTCTTCATAATCCCTAACCGAAGGCAGGGAAGAAGAACATTACCTGTTCTTTACGTATGCAGCAGCAGAGTTTTCCTTCGACCAACAGCTTATTAGGGCTCGACAGGAAGGGTTATTTATAGGGTTTTTACGATCCTAATGGAGTTAGTATCGTATTGGAAGTAATATTTCCCTAATAGAGTTCTTACCCTAATCAATCTTCCACGTAGTTATCCAGAAACTTGCTCTGGATAGTCTCCTGGGTCGAACGAAACTCGAACGGAATTAATGCCTTGCCATAGGGCGTTAGTTTAAATTGACGCCTTTGTTAAAGTCATTTCTTATGTAAAACGCGTCCATGTGGAGGGCGTCACGTTTACTTGCCCTTTTTATTATTTTGGCCGTTTAAGAACTGACGACATCTGCTGTTGTCGTCCTTTCTGGAATTCGCGCCTTGTATAAGGGCGTTTCTTTTTGAAGTAGCGCCTTGAATCAAGGCGTTATTTACATTTTGGTTTATTACTTACTTCTCTAGGCTCTTATCATTTATTCATTAAATCTTTTAATCTTATTTTGATCAATTGGGGTTTTTATTTCCTTTTATTTTTACCAGGGTTGCTACAGGTGCATTGCTTCTTCTGTGCATGTATTGCATCAGTGCATCCGTCTGGCAAAGTCTATACATCGGTTGCCTTGTACATTGGCCTAGCGCTCATAAAGTCTATACAATGCCATTTGTTCATGCATGTTAGCAAGTCTGTACAGCCTGTGTTCACAACACAAAGTATGTACATCGCATGCTCACATAAACGCCAAGTCTATACATTGGCTTTGCTTGCATGAGCTTGAAGTCTATACATTGGCTTGTTCATTCATCTAAGTCTGTACAGCGCCATGTTCATATGCTTCCAAGTCCATACATTGCACTGTAGCTTGCTCGAGGTGAAGTCTGTACATCCATCAGTGAACTTCAAAGTCTATACATCCTAGAACTGTGCAAGTCTGTACATCATTGTTTTGCCAAGGTCTATACATTGTGAACTTTCAAGTCTGTACAGACTTTGCCTTGCTCAAGTCTGTACATCGTCCAGTTGTCTTTGGAAAGTCTCTACATCGTTCATGAAGTATGTACAACGAGCAAGTCTGTACATCGAGCTGAAGGCTGGCTAAGTCTATACATCGTCAGTCTTCCTTAGAGTCTCATGCATAACATGAAGTCTGTACAACCGTCTGCATGCATTACCCTTCCAGTCTGTACATCGTCCTCCGTCTCACTTAGCATCTCATGCTAAGTCTGTACATTGGACAAGTCTATACATCATGCATGCATCGTCTCTCAAGTACGTACAGGGTCTGCCTAGAATGCATTGTTCATCAAGTCTATACACTCTGTGTGTCTGCATCGCATTCATCAAGTCTATACACTCTTGTGTCTGCATTGCATTCATGCTAAGTCCATACACTGCATTTGGGCATTGTTCTTCAAAGCAAGTGTGTACACTGCTTTCTCATGCATGCAATCAAAGTATGTACAGCATGTGTTCGCAGCGGTCAAGTCTGTACATTGCTTTGTCATGCACATAAACGTGAAGTCTATACATTGCTTCAGCGTTGCTTTCACAAAGTCTGTACAATGCCTTAGTCTTCTACACACTACAAAGTCTATACATTGTCTTCGCATTACAAAGTCTATACACTGCTTGATGCATCGAACGAAGTCTATACAAGGTGTCGGCATTAAACTAATAATTCTCTGTCTGACAGGTGCTGTTCGTGAAGCTAATGAAGGGCACGTGATCCGAGGCTGGAAGGGCTGACAGGATGACACGTGGCCAAAACACTTGGGCAGGAACTATGGAAGACACGCGCCCAGTGCTGCTCCTGCTGTGACTGATTATAAAAGGAAGCCTTCGTCCACAGATGAAGATAGATCGAATGCAGAAGCCTTGAAGGAAAAGCAGAGAGCAGAGAGCCCTTCGATCCAGCAGAAGAGAAAAAGAAAGAGAGAAAAGAAAAAGAGTTGAGAGAGTGAAGAGTTGAGAGATTTGTTCCTCAGATCGTTGGTTCAAAACCCGATCTGAGTTTGCTCACTTGTTTGAGCTACATTCCCTGCAGGGATACATTTCCTTTTCGTTTGTTTGCCTTTTTGTTTTGTTTTCGAAACTCTTGTGTTCAAGCTATTGGTCAGCGTTTGCAGAGGTGCTGCCTCTAGACGGGTCAAGCTAGCGGTTGCAGTGGAGGATTCCACTGGACAGCAACCTGTGAGGCTCAGCGGATTGTAGGCAAGCTGTGAGGCCCAACGGTTCAAGCTGTGAGTTAGTAGTAATCGACACTCGGCTTGAGTGTGGGGTGGATGTAGGTCTGGAGGACCGAACCACCTAAAAACCTTTGTCTACTGTGTGATTGTTTTGTGGTTTGCATAGCTTCTATATTTCTATCCTTGCGCAGTAGATGTTTGCTTAGGACTGTTCTTTATCGGTTCTAGCTGGTATTCGCATTGTGCCAACTATCTGTTCAGTAGAAGTTTTCATTCTGCATTTGTTTCTGCTGCAGTAATTTTTTATCGGGTGTTTGATCTATTCACCCCCCTCTAGATCACCCTTTAGCGTCCCAACATGGTGGGGTGTGGATTGGGTGGAGTTGTCTTGGAACTAGGGGGTAGTAATGAGGGGTTATGGGAAGTTGTGAGGATGAGTAATGAGGGGGAGAGAGAGAGTTGATCATGTGGAGGAGAGAGAGAGAGGGAAGGAGAGAGAGAGGGGGGCGCCCTCCTCCTTGAAGAGAGAGAGAAGAGAGAGAAATGAGATAGAGAGAGAAGGGGAATCCACCTTAATAGAGAGAGAGAGAAGTGGAGAATCCTCTCCAATGACACTAAACACACTTGATTTTGGATTGATCATAAAAGTTGTTACATGTGAGAGGAGTGGGGGCCTATTTATAGGCTTACATAATTCCTAAGACCAAAATGACCTTGACAAACAAGTAAATGACCCATAACTCCAAGGGAGGGGCACTCTTGGGCCTAGCCCACTAGTTGGGCCCAATTGACTAACAAACTGACCCATTAACCTATCAACTGACTCAAATAAAGAAAGATTACACATACAAGACCCAAATGAATTAAAAATTACATGCTATGACTCAAGATTAATGGCCGAAAATGATGACGTACTGATGGCAAGCAACAAGAGTATCCAAAAAGTGAAGTGGTTGGGGAGGTCCCCATCATATATACATATATTTGGTTATCTTGAATTGCAAGGAACACACAGCATCCACGCAGGGTGCTCAAGGTGTCCACGCCTCAATCCAATAAGTTAGAAGAATAAGTCAGTGACATAGCTCAGTGCGTTAACGCTATGATGGCACAGCGCCAACGCACTAGTTCATGATCAGAGGAAAGATGGCTCTAGGTTAGTTCAGTGAGTTGATGCAGGGTCTTCATGCGTCAACGCTTCCAACCATTACAGTCTTACATGTTATGCAAATGCGTTAACCTCTTCGTCACATATATATTAGTGGACCCCAGCTAATGGATAAATTAAATGCCACATTAGCACAAAGGGAACGCGCCTCTTCTCCTTCGCGATTCCAAAAGCATCGGGGAGAGGACAATCATTGGGGCCAACCAGGAAATCTGAGAGGGGCCCACAAGGGAATATTCACATGTATGAGGGGCGAGAGCCCCAAAAAAATTGGGAGAAGTTGCAGTCGAAGGCAGCAGTGGAAAGGAGTTCTGCAGCCGAAGATCGGGAATCATCATCTTTCTCTTTGGTGCTGCTTGGTCCACGAACAAGAAGAGGAAGAGCTTCAGAATTCCATCATCAAGGATAGAAGGGACATTAAAAGTGCAACATCGCGAGCCCTTCTACATCCCATTGTCAAGGAAGAGGAAGCCTACTGATTAAGAGTTTCATCCTTTAGATCATTGAGTTCGAGATCTCTGATTTGTATCTGAAACTCATTCAATTTTCTATTTTCCATTTTACGTTTTGCAGATTATTTTGCACTCTATTACTGCTGTTCTCCCTTGTACTAGTGATTGTAGAGGGCGGTGTCTTGATCAAGTGGGCTGTGCTTGGATCAAGGGGTTGGGGTGTTCACCCATAAGCTGTTTGTCAGCGGGTAAGAGGACCGGTTCCTTTTGTAAGCCAAGCTGTAGAGCTCATCGTTTGTGAGGAATTGTTCCTATGTTTAGCTAAGCTGTAAGGCTCAGCAAGAATCCTCACTGATTTAGTGAGGGGTAGGTTTCTATAGGGAGACCGAACCACCTTAAAAACCTAGTGTTCATCTGTGGTTTATTCTCTTCTGTGTGGTTTGTGTGTCGGTAGATGCTTGAATAGGTCTGACTGCTTCATAATCTCATTCTGCATTCTTATTTAGAAATAGCTTACTCAAAGAATTAGTTGATATTGCTCTATCAATTTTTAAAAGGGTCAACCTATTCACCCCCTCCCCGTCTAGATTGACATTCCACTATATCCAACACTCTCTTGCTTGGTAGGGTTGTCACCTAGTCGAGCATTGTGGACGCCGATTTTTTTTATCTATTTATTTATATTTTATTTGGATTTTTGATTTATTAGGCGTGCCAGTAACCGGATTGACGATTTTATGGTGCGCTCGATCTAACTTGGTCAGTCGATTGTGAAGTCCGAGTCGGGACCGGAAGTCCGTCATATCATAAAGGCTATGACGTTAATTACGCCCTTCCAAGAAAGGACAACCCTTGATTAAATGCCAAAATAGGAGGCCTCGAGAGGCAAACATATATTCATGTGCACAAATGGAACTTCATACCAGAGCCAGGAAGGCGGGCAAGATAACAACATCAACTGTAGAAGCAGATGATATCGTTAAGTCAGCGGTTCAAAGACTGAGTTAAAGGGGAGAAGGAGGATTTCAGTCACAGGCAGACTGAGCCGCGGCCATGATGGGGGTTTAAAGCATCGATCAGTATTTCGACAGCATTTCCCCTTTATCTGGATTATGCCCAGGGGGAAATAGGCTATCACCCACAGAGTGCCGGGATGAAAGCCGAGAGAAAGAGAGAGGCCAAACCTCCCGACTCGTATATATCTGCCATGGGGCAATGTTTGATTTTCCCCTTGGGGAAGCCGGCGGAACTCGTGCAGTGGCAGAGCCCCCCCGAGCTAAAGGGGTTACTCATAAATCCGATGCGGGACAGTGGAACATAAGGGAGTCCGACTCCCTTTAAATTTATCCCCGGGACAGGTCTGGTGACTCATGGGTATCCCTGGGTGGGTTTGATCCAGGTGTCGGGGGTTCAATTGGGCAGCAGAGCAGGCTCTCGGCACAGCAAAGTGGGAAGGGAGGCTCCCGGCGCGAAGGCAAGGAGGCCAAGGGGTTCCCGGCGCGGGCTTCTCGGCGCGGAGGGAAGACGGCAGAAAGCTCCCGGCGCAGGCTTCTCGGCGCGAAGAAGAAATGGTGGAGGAGGTTCCTGGCACGACCAGGCAATGGGGTTCTCGGCGCAAGAAGGCTTGCACCGAGAGCTGTTCACCTATTCTACTGTGCGTGGAGCCGAGAGGTGTGACGGGCGCCGAGGTGGTTTCTAAGGGCTTGCGGCACCCTACTCTTGGGTTTGTTGACGATTCAAGGGTTTCCTGGAGATTCATGCCAAGGTAGATAGGCCCTGAGGAGTCAAAATGAATCAATTCATCGGATTTCAACCGGTTTTGGTGTAGGTTCCGAAGGAAGGCCAGGAAAAGAGAGAAATTGGGGGAGGAATAATCAAGTATGGGGAGCCTCTGTCACCATTGCTATGCAAAGTCCCGGGGACAGCTTAATGTCATCTTTCATCATCCTGGGAGAATTTTGACAGCACCTCCCCTGGACTTAGCATTTGCCAGAGAATGATAGACAATCACCCACGGAGTGCCGGGGTGAAAGCCAAAAGCAGAGGGGTATTGGACCCCTGACCCATGTACGTGCTTGCAGCACTATCTTAATATCCCTTTTGAGACCATTGAAGCTTATGCAGTGGCAGAGCTTCCTTGGTTCGTAAGGTTATAAAAGTAGATCGAGCCCGGGGAACCATGTAGGGGGGTTATCCCCATTAATTGTCATCCCTGAGGTGCATGTGATGACCCGGGGTGTCCCTCGATAGAATACAGGGTTATATTGAGCGGGTTATAGGGGTATCTGTATGGTTTCTTGAATGGTAGCAGGGGTTTTCATCCGGGGTTCAAGAGATGGAGATTTCATGGCATAAAGAGGCTCTTAGCTCAAAAGGGGGGTAGTTCCCGGCGCAAAAACCACCGCGCCGGGAAGGGTTCTTCATAGGCTACTATTCCACGCGCCGGGAAGCTAGCACAAGGGGGTTCTCGGTGCATGAAGTTTCGCGCCAGGAAGGTTGCTTTGTGGGGGACTATTCTGGGCGCCGGGAACTGGCAAAGGAGGTTCCCGGCGCGATGGCAAGAGGGCCAAGGGGGCTCTCGGCGCAAGGGCAATAAGGCCAGGGGGTTCCGGCGCAGGCTTCTCGGCGCAGGTAAGGAGGTGGGGTTCTCGGCACAGGAAGGCTTGCGCCGAGGACTGTTCATCTGTTTTACTGTTTGTGGAGCCGAGATAGATGAGGGCGCCGAGATGAGTTTAGGGTTTTACGGCACTCTGTTTTGGGTCTATTGA
The DNA here is from genome assembly GCA_022559845.1 of Amorphophallus konjac. Lineage (NCBI taxonomy): Eukaryota > Viridiplantae > Streptophyta > Magnoliopsida > Alismatales > Araceae > Amorphophallus > Amorphophallus konjac. The sequence goes on along the minus strand of CM040118.1, from coordinate 388,234,290 downwards.
TGATCCAGGCCGAAACAGATAGGTCCTATGGGATTGAAACGGATCAAGGCATCAAATCTGAGCTGGATTAGGTTTGGGCTTTATAGAGGCATCAGGGTCCAGGAGGGATTTGGGGAGGCCAAGGTCTAGAGGCCCCCCCTATCACCAGTATTATGCAGAGCCCCGGGGACAACTTTGATATGGTCGTTCATCACCCTTGGAGCCAAGAGATGGCTATCTCTGGACCCAGAGGCGATTTCGATGATGCTAATGGACAGAGTATAAGCATTTAGAACTCCGGAGTCTCATAATCTTCGATCATTGCATAGCACGGCTTTATCCCGGAGGCCAAGGGATGGTCTGTCCCGGGCTCTGGGATAAGCATGGATAGTGCTTCAAAAACCAGATGGATCGGCAGATTGTTAATCCACTGGTGAGGGGGATTAGCATGCTACTAGTCTGAGAGCAGACAGGTAACACGAAGAATGATGATAGAGCTTCAGAGGAATCAAAAGCAGGCATGAACTGTAGCCCATCATGTTTATTCATTCGACGACATTCATCGGGGGAGATACATAGTAAGAAATCAGAAGCAATACATCATTCCAAGACTCAGACCACACAAGGAGGGAGTGAGGGAAAGGGAATAAGACAGAGGCCGGGATATCCCGTCTACATCCGATGCATCGAGATAAAACTCGTAAGATTACATGAAGAAGAAAAGGAAACATGGGGGAGGGCGGAGCATTGACTCCTCTCCCTCCCCAGCTGCCTGCCCACCTGGAGCTTCTTCTCCTTCTCTTTCTCTTCGGATTGATCTCTTACTCTGTTGGTCTCTTCTCTCTTTTCTCAGCGGAGGAGGCTCTCTCCCTCTCTATTGGTCTCTTTTCCCCTTTTCTTTCCCGTTCCCTATATCTGGCTATCCTTTTTTTTCTTTCTTTTCGATCCTCCCCCCCCTCGTCTCTTCGAAGGAGTGGGCCTTTTATAGACCCAGCCCCCCCTGACTTCTCGGTCGATGGCAGTCGGCGTGCCACTCCATCTTTACGGCGCGCCTGCTAGTAGCTCCCGGCGCGGCATGCAAGTTGGGTGAAGGGCCTCGATACCACACCCCTAAGCCCATTTCATAGGCCCATTTAGGGCTTTTGGGCTCCACTTAGAACTGTCGATTCTATAAACATATCGGAACTGCAGTATGACTTTTGTTGTTGGACCTAAGTCTTAATAGGACCATAGGGATCCTCATCAGTCATTGGATTGGGATTTCATCAGCATTGTCACCTAAATGATGACAAAACTGGACATCATTTCATCAGTATTGCCACCTGAACGATGACAAGATCGGACATCAGCTTTCTGAGAAGACTTCAGCCCGGTATATAATCCATGGAGGTGGTTCTTCTTCCGTTCTGACTTTGCGAAAGTTTTCATAATCTTCATTTGCTGGTTCTGGCTTCATCTTCGTCTTGTTCATATCTCAACTATCAACAAGTCAACATCTGACTTAGTCTGACATATTATCTGTAGATTTTCGGATGAGGTAGTAATACAGCTCTTATTAAAATGTGATAGGAGGTGTCATCAATCAGGTGACTGCTACTTCATCAGTGCTGCCGTCTGGCTGACGACGACACCGGACATCAGCTTGGCCGGAAAGGGCTTCAGCCGGGTAGATGGTTGACGAGTTTCATCAGTAATCTTTCATTGCTGGTCTGCTCCTCTTTTCAATTTTTGTCTCCGCCATTGCTCATTTTCCAGGTGTCAACAAATGCCCCCCACCTGCGGATGGCGTAAGCGCAGAATAAGCGGCACGGTGTCCGCAGGTGCATCTTTAGCTCAATGCCATTGACTCATTCTTTCAGTTATAGCTTGGCCGTATCCCCATACTGGGATTTCATCCTGATCTTCTTGGCTTGAGCCTCGATCAGCTGAACATCTATCGGCTTGAGCCCTGATCAACTGTCACATCTGACATCTGTCGGTTTTGAGCCCCGATTGGCTGCATATTTGGCATCTGTCGGCTTTGAGTCCCGATAGGCTGCACATTTGACTTCATGTGTTGCTATTTTCTTCATGTGGAAGAGTAGCGGTCTCAGCAGCCTTTATGCGGATGACCCGTGTTCAGAAGGAGAGCGTCCACCCTCTCAGGGAGACAATGGAGGACTCGCTCCACCGCGTGACGGTATCCGGTGGGACTGTCTTCGCTGGATTTGTTGGCTAACGGAAGGCATGTTTTTAGGCCATATCATCACGTAGGAGCGTGGATGAGAGGGGTTTTAGAGGAGCATCTGGAACAGAGGAGAGGTCCGTTCCTCAAAGCCGGCCGTGGCGATGTGCCGACCGACCAGTGCATGGTTTCATCGTCGACATGGGGTTTATGTCGATGCAAAAGAGTTTAAGCTTCATCAGAATAGATGTAAGGTCTAAACCGGGTAAGTTCATTGTGGGTGGGACATAGAGCGGTGTGCAGTTTCATCAGAATAGACGCAAGGTCTAAACTGGCAGGGTTTCATCATTGATCGGATGAGGTGCCGGTCGATCAATAGTTAGTTTTATCATCGATATTGGGTTTATATCGATGCGAAGAAAGTGTTATAAGTTTCATCAGAATAGACGAAAGGTCTAGACTGGGAGGGTTTCATCATTGATCGGGCGAGGAGCCGCTCGACCAATGGCTGGTTTCATCATCGATATTGGGTTTATATCGACGCCAAGAGGGTTTAAGTTTCATCAGAATAGACGAAAGGTCTAAACTGGGTAGGGTTTCATCATTGATCGGGTGAGGTGCCGGTCGATCAATAGCTGGTTTCATCATCGATACTGGGTTTATATCGACGCAAAGAAGTTTCATAGGTTTCCTCAGAATAGACGTAAGGTCTAGCCTGGACAGGGTTTCATCATTGATCGGGCGAGGTGCCGGTCGACCAACAGTTAGTTTCATCATCGATATTGGGTTTATATCGATGCAAAGAAGAGTTTAAGTTTCATCAGAATAGACGTAAGGTCTAAACTGGCAGGGTTTCATCATTGATCGGGCAAGGTGCCGGTCGATCAACGGTTGGTTTCATCATCGATATTGGGTTTATATCGACGCAGGAAAGTGTCATAGACAAAAGGTCTAAACTGGCAGGGTTTCATCATTGATCGGGCGAGGTGCCGGTCGATCAACAGTTGGTTTCATCATCGATATTGGGTTTATATCGACGCAAGAAAGTGTTATAAGTTTCATCAGAATAGACGAAAGGTCTACACTGGCAGGGTTTCATCATTGATCGGGCGAGGTGTCGGTCGATCAACAGTTGGTTTCATCATCGATATTGGGTTTATATCGACGCAAGAAGAGTTTCATAAGTTTCATCAGAATAGACGAAAGGTCTACACTGGCAAAGTTTCATCATTGATCGGGCGAGGTGCCAGTCGATCAACGGTGGGCCGTAGGTAGAGGCGTAGGTCTCGTCACGATAGACGTAAGGTCTATTCCATCAGGTTTTATCGCCGGTGGGACTTTGCCAAGAAATACGTAGGTTTCATCAGGATAGGCGTAGGGTCTATCCTGGTGGGGTTTCATCGTTGACCGGGCAAGGAGCCGATCGATCAGGGGAAGGTTTAAGAGTTTCATCAGGACAGACGTGAGGTCTGAGCTGGACAGGATTTATCAGAATGGTGATGGGTTTCATTGTCGGTGGGACATTCGAAAGAGGATATGTAGATTTCATCAGGGTAAACGTAAGGTCTACCCCGGAAAGGCTTTATCATCGGTGGGCCATAGAGCCAGATGACCGACGGAAGGCTTCATCAGTGAAGGGGAGGTAAAGGCAGCGTGCCGGTTGGCATGGAACTTTTGAATTACCACATTACTGACCCAAGTGCCCTTTCAGGTTTTCACTGGAGCCAGCCCCCTCTTGCTTTTGCCCACGCGCCCTTTCGGGTTTTCACGTGGCGGGGTACCCGATTTTGCCTGTAGTGCCCTTTCGAGTTTTCACCACAGCTGGGTTTTGGCCATTTTTGCCCTTGTTCAGAATGCCTAAACAAGTCTGGCGGGGTATCTTTATTTTTAACCCCATTTTTTATATTTCTTTTTTGTCATTTTCTTCTTCTCTTTTTTTTTCTCTTTTTTTTTTGTTGAATTGGGACTTTGGCTTTGTAATCCATGTGCTCAGCTTGTGTATGTATCATCATTGATGTGGGTGCTAACACCAATGCGAGGGGCATAAGGTTTCATCGTCTACCTAGGCGGAAGGCCTGGGTCGACTTGAGTGTGTTTTACGGCTTAGGTGCGAAGCCGTTTGCCGGGAGCATGGCTGCGTCGTTGATGTGGGGATTGCCATCAACGCAAGGGAATAGAATTTCATCGTCCATCCAGACGGAAGGTCCAGATTGACTCGAGAATGTGTGTAGCAGCTTAAGCACGAAGCCATTTGCTGGAAATGTAGGTTTCATCGTTAATGTGGGGCTTAACATTAACGCAAAGGGATGGGGTTTTATCACCTCTCCGAACGGAAGGTCCGGGCTGATTTGAGAGTGGGTGTAGCATTTTCATCAGAGCAGACGGAAAGTCTACCCCGGACGGATTTTAGCACGGATCAGGCGGTGTGCCGTTTCATTAGTAGCTTCTTTTATCATCAGTATTGGGTATATACCAACGCAAGGATCTCATAGGTTTCATCAGGATAGACGTAGGGTCTAAACTGGATAGGTCTCATCATTGATCGGGCAGTTTGCCAATCGATCCACGGGTTTCATCATCGGTATTGGGTTTATACCGACGCAAGGATTTCATAGATTTCATCAGGATAGACGTAAGGTCTAAACTGGAGAGGTTTCATCGGTGTTCGGGCAGTGTGCCAATCGATCAACAGCGGGTTTTATCACGGTGGGACAGATGATAGGTTTCATCCGAATAGATGTAGGATCTAAACCGGATAGGTTTCATCGGTGTGGATCTTAGGCAAAAAGTGGAAGGATTTTGTCAGAACAGACGGAAGGTCTACTCTGATATGGGTTTAATCGTTGATCAGGTGAAATGCCGGTCGATCAGCGGTTGGCTTCATGGCTTTATCACGGGTGGGATGTAAAGAAAGGTGCGGGTCTAGTCGGAATAGACGTAAGGTCTAAACCGGATGGGTTTAATCGTCGATCGGGCGAGGTGCCGGCTGGCCGACGAAAAAATCTTTATGGCGGGAGATGAGGCTCCTTTCTCTTTTTTTTTCTTTTTGTCACATTACTGACCCAAGCGCCCTTTTAGGTTTTCGCTGGAGCCAGCCCCCTCTTGCTTTTGCCCACGCACCCTTTCGGGTTTTCACGTGGCGGGGTACCCGATTTTACCTGCAGTGCCCTTTCGGGTTTTCACCACAGCTGGTTTTTTTGCTATTTTTACTCTTGTCCCTAATATAGGAGCAAGTCTGGCGGGGTATCTCTATTTTCAACCCCATTTCTATTCTCTCTCTTTTGTTTTTTTTTTTAGAGGGTGACAGGTCAGAATGCCATTGGATCAAGATAAGGGGTAGCTTGGTTAGGGCGAAGTGCCGCTAGACCAAGAAAGGGTAGCTCGACTAGGGCGGAGTGCCGCTAGACCAAGAAGAGGGTAGCTCGGTTAGGGCGGAGTGCCGCTAGACTAAGAAAGGAGTAGCTCGGCTAGGGCGGAGTGCCGCTAGACCAAGAAAAGGGTAGCTCAGCTAGGGCGGAGTGCCGCTAGACCAAGAAGAGGGTAGCTCGGCTAGGGCGGAGTGCCGCTAGACCAAGAAAAAGGGTAGTTCGGCTAGGGCGGAGTGCCGCTAGACCAAGAAGAGGGTAGCTCGGCTAGGGCGGAGTGCCGCTAGACCAAGAAAAGGGTAGCTCGGCTAGGGCGGAGTGTCGCTAGACCAAGAAGAGGGTAGATCGGCTAGGGCGGAGTGCCGCTAGACCAAGAAGAGGGTAGCTCGGCTAGGGCGGAGTGCCACTAGACCAAGGAAAGGGTAGCTTGATCAGGGCGGAATGCCACTAGACCAAGGAAAAGAGTAGCTTGGCTAGGGTGGAGTGTCACTAGACCAAGAAAAGGGTAGATCGGCTAGGGCGGAGTGCCGCTAGACCAAGAAGAGGGTAGCTCGGCTAGGGTGGAATGCCGCTAGACCAAGAAGAGGGTAGCTCAGCTAGGGCGGAGTGCCACTAGACCAAGGAAAGGGTAGCTCGATCAGGGCGGAATGCCACTAGACCAAGGGAAAGAGTAGCTTGGCTAGGGCGGAGTGCCACTAGACCAAGGAAAAGAGTAGCTCGGCTAGGGCGGAGTGCCACTAGACCAAGAAAAGGGTATCTCAGCTAGGGCGGAGTGCCGCTAGACCAAGAAGAGGGTAGCTCGGCTAGGGCAGAGTGCCGCTAGACCAAGAAGAGGGTAGCTCAGCTAGGGCGGAGTGCCACTAGACCAAGGAAAGGGTAGCTCGATCAGGGCGGAGTGCCACTAGACCAAGGAAAGGGTAGCTCGATCAGGGCGGAGCGCCACTAGACCAAGAAAAGGGTAGCTCGACTTGGGCGGAGTGCCGCTAGACCAAGAAGAGGGTAGCTCGGCTAGGGCGGAGTGCCACTAGACCAAGGAAAGGGTAGCTCGATCAGGGCGGAATGCCACTAGACCAAGGAAAAGAGTAGCTTGGCTAGGGCGGAGTGCCACTAGACCAAGAAAAGGGTAGCTCGGCTAGGGCGGAGTGCCGCTAGACCAAGAAAAGGGTAGCTTGGTTAGGGCGGAGTGCCACTAGACCAAGGGAAAGAGTAGCTCGGCTAGGGTGGAGTGCCACTAGACCAAGAAAAGGGTATCTCGGCTAGGGCGGAGTGCCGCTAGACCAAGAAGAGGGTAGCTCGGCTAGGGCGGAGTGCCGCTAGACCAAGAAGAGGGTAGCTCAGCTAGGGCGGAGTGCCACTAGACCAAGGAAAGGGTAGCTCGATCAGGGCGGAGTGCCACTAGACCAAGGAAAGGGTAGCTCGATCAGGGCGGAGCGCCACTAGACCAAGAAAAGGGTAGCTCGGCTAGGGCGGAGTGCCACTAGACCAAGGAAAGGGTAGCTCGATCAGGGCGGAATGTCACTAGACCAAGAAAAGGGTAGCTCGGCTAGGGCGGAGTGCCGCTAGACCAAGAAAAGGGTAGCTCGGCTAGGGCGGAGTGCCGCTAGACCAAGAAGAGGGTAGCTCGGCTAGGGCGGAGTGCCGCTAGACCAAGAAGAGGGTAGCTCAGCTAGGGCGGAGTGCCACTAGACCAAGGAAAGGGTAGCTCGATCAGGGCGGAGTGCCACTAGACCAAGGAAAGGGTAGCTCGATCAGGGCGGAGCGTCACTAGACCAAGAAAAGGGTAGCTCGGCTAGGGCGGAGTGCCGCTAGACCAAGAAGAGGGTAGCTCGGCTAGGGCGGAGTGCCACTAGACCAAGGAAAGGGTAGCTCGATCAGGGCGGAATGCCACTAGACCAAGGAAAAGAGTAGCTTGGCTAGGGCGGAGTGTCGCTAGACCAAGAAAAGGGTAGCTTGGTTAGGGCGGAGTGCCACTAGACCAAGGGAAGGTCTGAATTGATGTTGATGGATAGCAGCTTGGGCACGGGGCCATTTGCCGGAGATGTATGTTTCATCATCAATGTTGGCTCTGATTAGCGGGATATCTACATCTTTGCATATCACTGATTCTGTTGACTTTTCTTTGGCAATCTTTGAACATTGGTCGGCTTGAGTGCCGATGGTAGAATATTTGTCGGCCTGGGCACCGATAGCTAGAATTTTGATTTCTCTTAGCTGGCCATACTGGCAATCCATATTTGTGAGCATCTGTCATCTCGAATGCTGATGGTTAGACATCTCTGGCAGTCTAGAGGATCATCGGGCATCTATAGGCCGGGGCGCCGATGGCTGAATGCTTGACATATATTGGCTAAGATGCCGGCGGTTGTTGGCTTGAAAGTCAATGATCGAACCTTGACATCTGTCGGCTTGGACGCCGATGGGCATACATTTGGCAACCGTGGAAAGTGGTTGAACATCGGTTGGCGCAAACGTCGATAGTTGACATCTTGGGGCATTGTTAAACATATATCAGCTTGAGTGCCGATGTATTCATCATCTTCATCTTGGAGCATCTATCGGTCTGATTACCGATGTATCTATCATTCACTCATCCGAGTGTCATTGTTCATTTGTCAGCTTACATGCCAACACCTTGATGTTTGATACATATTATATATATATATATATATATATTTTGGGTCTCATCGAGCATCTGCTGACCTGAACGTCGGTGGTTAGGCGAGCTTCCATCATTCTTCATTGATCCATCATTCATTATTCACTGCCATCTAGGATTCCATCATTTGGATAGTCCCTGACATCAGCAACAGACGTGCAGTGTAAGAGTCTGTGACAGGATGGCCCCTGAAAGGTCAATGCTCCAATTTTATTCATCATCGCCATAAGTGATCATTGCCCTTTTAAAGGGGTGAGCATATCTAGCAACGGCCATGCATGCCGCCATCGACATTTCATACATTTACCCCTAGAATGGGGAACCATGTGCGTCTTCCATCATTCTTTTGGCGTACATTTGTCCCAATAACGGGATACCATCAATATTTCTCATTGTTTGGCATACATCTGCCCCCGGGATGGGGTACCATTTGGAACTTCCATCATCTCATAATCATCATTTTTTCTTCCTTTTTTCTTCTTTGTTGTTTTTTGTTTTTTTGTTTTGTTTTTTTTTTATATGCATCCCCCTCCTTAAAATGGGGTATCATCTGTATCTTCCATCATTTCATCATCTTTCTCATTTTTTTCATTTTTTGATGTGCATCACCCCTCAAATGGGAGTACCATATATATATATATATATATATATATATATATATATATATATATATATATATATATATATATTTCATCATTTTTTTATCATCATTTTTTTTTATTCACATGTGTCCCCAAGATGGGGTATCATCCATACCTTTCATCGTTTTTTTTTCTCTTTTTCTTTTTGTTAATACATCTACCCTCAGAACGGGGCATCATTGGCATCCTTCATCATCATCATTTTTTCTTCTCTTTTTTTTTGGTATACATTTGCCCCAGAGCGGGGTGACACCCGTATTAACAATGCCCTTTAGAGCAAATTGCTCTTTGGCGGGCGTGGTGCGGCCGCATTAGCTACCTTCTTGAAATTGAGCATTCGATGGGGTCGCGGTGGGTCCACCCTATATCCCCCTATCTGCAGCTCACCTTTCTGTATCAAGGTTTCAATGACATCTTTGAAGACATAGCAGTCTTCAATGGGGTGCCCGAGCCTTTGGTGACACGGACATAAGCGAGGCTCATCCTTTCTTGTAGCATCACCGGGCTTCTTTGGGGCCGGGAATGTGATCCTATTGTAGTGGGTGACCCACTCGAACAGGACCTGAGTCCTTTCCTTAGGAAAAGAGTAGGGTTTAGTCATTTTGCTTCTGGCCTAGCTCTCCAGTCTTTGCTGACGAAGAGCTAGCTGCCTCCTTTGCCTTCTTCCTTTATTTTTCGAAAGCCTTGTTAGGATTTCTATCTTCAGATTGCGCTTGCATATCTGGATAGCCTCCTCATGGTTTGGCGGGTGCCGACATCTGGTGCAAAGGCCCTTCCATCGGCGGATATAATCCAGCGCAGGTTCATCAGCCCCTTGTTTAGTCTCATACAGTTCTGCCTTAGTATTTTCTTCCTCGGCAGGTTTCATTTCCCTCATCTGTTCTATTTTGGGCCCACCCATCACCGCCAGAATTGGTGGATTTGAGTGCAGACTAGGTGTATGACAACCCATTTCATTCAGCTTGCTCTGCATCACTTGTAATTTCTCATATAACTCTGTCATCATGGCAAGGCCAAGAACGTCGCTCCCTGTCCCGATCTCAGGAGGGACTGGCGGTGTTCTATTAAAGACGCCAAACACGTCCAGGCTTCCAGAGATTGACATCTTTGCCCTTATGCCTCCATATGGAGGAGGAGTGGGGTAGCATGCTTCTTCTTTTGGTGGCGGGAGGTGCCTATACTTCTCCCTGGTTTTATCATCATGACGGGAGACTGAAGCTTTGGCTTGCTCTGACCTTACCGGTGCGGAGCATATCTTTCCATCATCTTGCTTGAGAGTCCGGCCATTGCATTTTTTCAAATTTCGGCGGCTTTCTGACGCCTGATGGTAGTTTCTTAGCAGCATAATGCGCAGGATATGGTACATTGTAAACATGATAGGTACTGGAATCCCTAGTCCTTTCAGACAGCTTCATCTCAATAATTTTTTTTTCTGTCATCAGCTTACCAGCCACATCCGGATCTATGAGCTCTGGGAAGAAGTGCACCCGTTGCCGACTGAAGGGGGTTGTCATAATTGTTGTATGCAGAGCAGGCACGGCAGGCTGCGTTTAAGCCGCAGAGGGCTGAGCTACCTCTTGTTTTAGAGAAGGTTGACTCGGTGCCTTGCCTTTGTCAGTTTGAGTAGGATGGACCGGAGAGGCCACCCCTATCGAGCTGGAAGTCTGTCTAGCTGGCTCAGCATGCTTGGAGACAGGTGTATGCTTGCCTCTTTCATTGAGCTGTCTTCTGAGGGAGTCAATCTCCTGCTGATATCTCTTGAACGTCATCTGGATCATGGGATCCAGGGTTGTCGGGATCTGTGTTTCTCCCGATACTTCTTCAGTGGAAACACCCAGAGGGTTGTCTTTTTCTTCTGCAGTCACTACATTGCCTGTCATCATAGTGACTTCTTGAGCTTCATCGACAGCCATTATCTTTTCTTTCGCTGCTCGGCTTCTTCTTGTGACGGCATTTGGCCTGTGTTCCAATTTAATCAGCTCTTCAGGCTGGTCTGGCAGTGTGTTATATCTCCCGGTGACACCGGCCATATTGCAAGAAAAACCCTGCATCTTTCCCTTCCGGCTGTGGACTTTCCCTCTGACCCGACTCGGATATGTGAGGCGGTCAAAGACTGAAGTCCTTTCTTCTGCTTCTTCCCTCATGGGGCTGTCTTTCGATGTCTGACCCTATGGCCATCCTCATAGTCGTTGGAGTCTGAGGATGATACTCCAAACGCCACATCTTCTGGGGTTTCATCTTTTTCATGTGGGGTGCCCAAGGCACGAGACAATCTTTGCTGCCCTAGGGAGGAATCCCCTAGACAGTGGAAGTAGTCTTGAACCACCTGGTTCATTTCTTCTTGGCTATGCCTTTGTAGATCTGATCGGGGCAGCAGCCTCTCTTTGATCTTTGGCTGATAAGCCAGCCTTGAAATTTGGGTAGCCAAATGCTCCGACTTGGAATACTTGAAGATATCAGCCTGTCTGGCGCAAGCCTTCGGTCTCTTTAGAATAGCAGCATAGGCTGGATCTTCCATTCTTCTTTATTCTTCCCTTTTGTAGTATATATTGTCCCCCCCTTCGTGGCGAGTGGCAATGGCATCTTCTCTCTTTCTGCCCCCAGCCCTGGGGTAAATGACAATAGCATTTTCTTTTCCTCTACCCCCAGCTCTGGGGTGAAAGACAGCAACATCTTCTTTTCTTCTGCCCCCAGTTCCGGGGTGAATGACAGCGACATCTTCTTTTCCTCTGCCCCCAGTTCTGTGGTGAATGACAGCGACATCTTCTTTTCTTTCTTCCCATCTCCTGCTCCCAGTCCTGGGGCAGATAATAGCGGCATATTCTTCTTTCTTCTAACATCTTCTACCCCCAGCTCTGGGGCGGATGACAATGGTATTTTCTTTTCTTTCCCATCTTCTGCCCCCTGCTCTGGGGCGGATGGTAGTAGTCTCTTCTTTTCTTTTTTCATCTCTCCCGACTCTGGCTTCAGGGTGGATAGCAGTGGCACCTTGCTCTTGAGCCGGAATCCAGCTATGTATCTTCTTCGGCCTCCATATCTGTTTATATCTTGCTGGCTTGGGTGCCAGCGACTTCCTCTCATTAGTTCCCCAGTTGGCCCTCATAGTGGCCAGAATTTGGAACTTGTTGTTGGTCTGGATGGTTAGGACAACCGTGTCCGACCGGACGTCTTTGGGGCTACCATTGAGGTTCACCCTAACATCTTCAATCATCATCGTCTTTCCAGAATTTGAAAGACGACGGCTTGTAGCAGCATACTGGCTCCTCCGGTTACCTCTTCTCCCTTTTTGGGCAGCAGCGGGAACCGCGCCCCCTCCTTTCCACATGGTGGATAAAGCAGGCGACGACTATCGAGGCCATCTTTTCTGGTAAGCTTCCCTTCTCATCAACAGTCTTCATCGGGGAACCTGCAGCAGTGCCTTGTTCTTTGTCAGCAACCTCCAGTAGGTCGGTGAAGACGAGGCCCAAGCAGTTGGGCAATCCGACAGTAGGGGGCATAGACCCGAACATCGTGAGTACCGCCAGGTAGCCCTTGCGAACATGAGCATCAACGACCTGTTGGTCGAAGTGGAGGGAGGCGAATCCACTCGTCTTTCTAGTTCCTGGAAATAGGATTAGCGCACAGTTAGAATTCAAGAGGGGCCGCCGGGCCTCCAATTTTGGCGTAGAGATGAAGGGAGACTCTGTCCCACTGGGCATGCCAGACTTGTGGACGCCGATTTTTTTTATCTATTTATTTATATTTTATTTGGATTTTTGATTTATTAGGCGTGCCAGTCACCGGAGTGACGATTTTATTGTGCGCTCGATCTGACTTGGTCAGTCGATTGTGAAGTCCTAGTCGGGACAGGAAGTCCGTCATATCATAAAGGCTATGACGTTAATTACGCCCTTCCAAGGAAGGACAACCCTTGATTAAACGCCAAAATAGGAGGCCTCGAGAGGCAAACATATATTCATGTGCGCAAATGGAACTTCATACCAGAGCCAGGAAGGCGGGCAAGATAACAACATCAACTGTAGAAGCAGACGATATCGTTAAGTCAGCGGTTCAAAGACTGAGTTAAAGGGGAGAAGGAGGATTTCAGTCACAGGCAGACTGAGCCGCGGCCATGATGGGGGTTTAAAGCATCGATCAGTATTTCGACAGCATTTCCCCTTTATCTGGATTATGCCCAGGGGGAAATAGGCTATCACCCACAGAGTGCCGAGATGAAAGCCGAGAGAAAGAGAGAGGCCAAACCTCCCGACTCGTATATATCTGCCATGGGGCAATGTTTGATTTTCCCCTTGGGGAAGCCGGCGGAACTCGTGCAGTGGCAGAGCCCCCCCGAGCTAAAGGGGTTACTCATAAATCCGATGCGGGACAGTGGAACATAAGGGAGTCCGACTCCCTTTAAATTTATCCCCGGGACAGGTCTGGTGACTCATGGGTATCCCTGGTTGGGTTTGATCCAGGTGCCGGGGGTTCAATTGGGCAGCAGAGCAGGCTCTCGGCACAACAAAGTGGGAAGGAAGGCTCCCGACGCGAAGGCAAGGAGGCCAAGGGGTTCCCGGCGCGGGCTTCTCGGCGCGGAGTGTTGGATCGAGAGGACGGTCAAGCTAGAGGGGGAGGGGGTGAATAGGTTGACCTTATAAAAATTATAGTAGAGCAATTTGAATCAGAAGCATCACACCTAGATGATTAATTGAAACACTGAACCAAGCCAATCAGAGAACGTGCCTATCATGCATCTAGCGAGGAACAGATTGCGAAGATTAAACCAAACCACACAAGAGACCGCAATTTTAAGGTGGTTCGGTCACCCAATGGAGACCTACGTCCACCTCCCCACTCAACTAGTGAGGAACCCTGCTGAGCTTCACAGCTTTGCTAAACCGAGGAAGTAATTCCTCTACACTGTTGACTACCCCAACAGAAGACAACGAGGAACAAATCCTCAGATCCGCTGTCAAACAGCTTGAAGGCACACAGCCTCGACAACCCTGATCTCAGCACAGCCCGCTGAATCAGAATCACCCTCTCTTCACTAAATCCAGTGAAGGAGAGGAATACAATGTTCAAAAACAATAGGAAAACTAAAAGATAAGAAATCAAACTTCAGCACTTGGACGCAGCGGAATTTAGATCACCAACGGAGAGATCCATGTCCATACGCATGAGCTTCGATCCTTGAATCTCCTCTGTCTGGAATGTAGAAGTGTCTTGGTGGCGCGATGATCTTCTGATCTGGTTCTTCAGCAGCCTTCGTCCAGTTCTGCTCTCAGCCTCTCTCGTTCTGCTATTCGCCTCTTTCCTTCTTCACTTTTTCCTCTCACGTATATTTTCTTTTCTTCTCGGGTGGTCCTATTTTGTGGTCTTCCCGCGCACAACATAGTTCACGTGAGGCAGGTGGGCCACCACCCTGATTTTCTGGTTATCCTCATGATTGGTCACGTGGGGAACCTTCTGGAGTGGTAGAAGCTACGAGACCTTATCCGCTTTTGGCTGATATGGCAGATAGTGACTGAAGGTGGGATCCACTTATCGTGCTCTGCAACTTGGATTAGATGGCGTCGACCCTCTTGCCCCAAGGAGTTAACGCACCCTTCTTCAAGCTTCAGGTTTCATGCTGAGTGCGTTGACGCAAGAAGCAACTGCGTCCACTCATTAGTTGCGCTTTAGACAGTTGTGGCAATCCATCGTACTGCAGCGTTGACTCATCGAACTGCAGCATCGACGCTGCCAAGGTACTCCGGAGGCTACGACAAGGAATGCTTGAACTGCTGCGTTCACGCTGCTTGATCAAGGCGTTGACGCATAAGAGTATACCAATAAGCCATTGCCTCTCCCTTTGTAACTGCTGCGTCGACGCAGCTCTATCTTGGTGTTGACGCAGTGGAGCAACTTGTGAAGATATTGGTGAAGGCTTCTTCGACTGCTGCGTGGATGCTGTAAGCTCCCAGCGTCGACCCTATTCCTTTCTAGCACAAGGATGAAATCAAGTGAAAGCATTTATTGAATCAAACTTTAATTCATCATTGAATTGAAATACATCATTCATATCTCATGGTTGTCATCATCAAAACCAGGGGCACAACAATCTCCCCCTTTTTGATGATGGCAACTATGAGTTGAATGCCATTCATAACATTGCATCTAAACAGTCAAGGTTATTCAAATCAAGCAAAAAGCTTCAGATTAACAGGAAATCAAATCATTGACTAAATCAAAGTATAATTTTGTCATTCATTCAAGTTCAAGAATTTACATTATAGAACCAGACAAAAAGAAAAACATTCATTCAAGTTAGTCAATATGATTGATGCAGATGCAATGAGCTTTGGTCAAGTTTCCAGCTTGACTTCATGATTGATGCATTCATAACATTCTCCCCCTTTGACTTCATCAAGAAGGGGAGGAAACGTGGAAGAGCTATCTCAAGGGTGGAAGAAGCGATTGTATCTTCTGGCAGAAGGAGGTTGTTGTTGCTGACGAGAGGATTGCCCTTGAGTAGTTGGCTAGCGAGACTGCTGCTGGCCAGCTGGATCTCTGGCTAGTAAATCTCGGATATCCTGAGATAATTCTCCCAGCTTATGACTTAAAGTGGAGCGTACACTGTCAATGGCAGAAGGAAGATCAGCTGATGACTTAGAGAGTTCCCCAATTAACTGAATTACTGCAATCACTTTGTCAATCTTTTCTAACATTGCCTTGAGGCATTGGGGAACTGCATTGACAGGACCTTTGATGGTTTCAACGGCTATCCGCACATCAAAGCATAAATCAGTAATCTTGGCAAGGGATTGAAAAAATGAAGCTTGATTACTGTGCATATCAGTCACCAGTGTAGATAACTTGTCAAGAAGAGATGATATGTTCTGCAGGACTTTCCTTGTAGCTTGGTCAAATAGCATCTTGGTTAGTAAGAATTTTTGCCACTCGGATAAGACAGAGACTTCAAATTGGACAATCCGAGAAGTCAGTTTGTTGAGATGATAACTCGTAAACTCCATTAATTTGTCCATTTTGGCATCCTGACGTTGTAGCATCATAGTCATGTGTGCGAACATCTCTTCAACAGTGGCTGGAGGTGGAGCTTCATCAGAAGTTGGAAAAGGTCTTCTATAAATTCCAATAGCTCCAGTCATAAGGGGTTCCAATGAGGGTGCAGTGCCACTCGGTTGCCCAGTTTCCAGCTGAGGGCTTGATGATCGAGCAAATGGTTCCTCAAACTCATACTCTTCTCTTGGTGAACTACCCTCTTGTCTATCTACTCTCACCACAGGAGGAATTGGTGCATCTGTCCTGTTTGCGTGACTAGCATCCGCAGTGCCTGTTTCTAATGGAGCTGTTTGCTGACTAGGAAGAGTTCCAACTGGCTTACCATCAATAACTTTAAAACCCATAAATTTCTGAATGTAAGAAAGTGTGTAAACATTCCCTTGAGGGATGATTATTTTCTTCTCAGAACCAAAGTCTACTCCCACCTTTCGAAAGATAGCAGTCAAGGGAGTAGCATATGGAAGTGTTCTGGATTGTGTCAAGCATGACCCCATAGTTTGAATGACTACATCAGACAGGGAAATATGTATTCTCTTCAGCATACAGTAAAGTAGAAATCTCTGAATCTCAGTCACCCTTTCCCTACCACTGCTCTGTGGTGTAATCATTGATGTGCAAATGTGGTGGAGCAGTCTATTCAATGGAGGGAATTGATTTGCTTTGAGACTGGACAAATAAGTTTCCCTGACATCGGAAGGATCACTCGATTTATCAGTCAGGAGAGCATAAGCTTCATGCTCATCATACTCAAAGCTATGTAGTTGAACTCCATTCTTGGGGATTTTCCAAGCTCTGGCAAACAATTTATTGGATAACTCAAAACTGACATTTCGGACAGTTGATGTGAGTTTTGGAACTTGAGGTTCATATTTCAAATTTTTGTAGAACTCTCTGACCAGGGTGGGGTAATATACCTTGTGGGTTGTAACAAACGACCACCATCCCTGATAGTCCAAGGTAGGAAACAGTTCCGGAAAAACGTCAAGCATTTGATGGTCGGTAGCAGCAATATACCGGGAAATAAGAACCTTCAGAGGTTCGTCCACAGTGACGGTAAGTGAGCTGGCCGCACCTTTCTGTCCCGTTGCAGCACTTGCAGATGAACCCTTCTTGTCTGACCTGACATCAGATTTCCTTCTCTTTTTGGTTGGCGGGCTCGGAGCGCGTGGACGCATCTCTTTCCGCTTCCCTTTATCGTGAGCAGCTTTGGAGCGGGGCTCCAGATTGTCTTCAGCTGATGCTGAGCTTCTTGGATGATCCTCTGCCTTCTTCTTTCCCTTGTGAGTAGATGTCGGAGGAGCCGTGGCAGCGGGATGAGGAAGAATGAAACAGGAAAGGGTTTGGGAGAGCTCGGAAGATAGAACGACAAAGGCTTTCAAAAGAGATGAAGACGAACGGCGGTCACATTTCACTTTTAAAGGAGCTTCGAAACCCTTTTCAGTAAGCGGTTCAGCCGGTTCAAGTCCGCGAACCGGAAAAAGTAGAAAGTGGTTCTGGAATCGTTGCGTTGACGCCAAGGGATACAACGTCGACGCAGTGAAGCAGAAACAAACGAATATATGCAAGAAGAGTAGCAAGAAGGTCATCTGTACAAGGAATTTTCTTAAGATGCTGAGATATGGAGTAGAGATGCTCATAGTCAAGGATTTTTAAGTATTGCAGATCGAGTTCCCATGAGAGAGATGTGTAAAAAGGCTCCAATTCAATTAATGATAAAGAGAAGAAATAATCTTAAAGCGTTGAATAAAAAAAATGTGAACCACCAAAGGCACCTGCCTGGAGAAAAAAGAGGAACTTTTTTCACACTAGAACCATTTTCATTTCTGTTCCTTATATTTGTCAATTTCAAGTTGCCTTTTGGAGAGAGAGAAATTTAACTGGCATTGATAACAGACCAAGTTGAATAATGAGCTTCAGATCAATCACACTCACATGTTTTCATTATTTTTCACATTTGCATCATTTTCAACTTATTTTTATGTTTTCATTTGCAGTCAAGTATGGCTAGCCTTTTGACACGGGTACACATGTTTATTAGACACCCGAGTCCCCGGTTACTCAACATAGCAAACTATTCTGCATAGATGGATCAGAGTTGGCAACTTACGTCATGACATGCCTATCAGCACTTCGCAGGTGCTTGAAGGTAGTTTCTCAGTCAATAGTTACCATTGCTCTGAAATGGTTTATTTTTTACTTGAAGACAGAGATAGTGGCGCACCTCATGATTTGCTCTTTAGCACTTCTTTGGTGCATAGGGCTAGTTTCTCAGTGAATAGCCACCATTGCTCTGCATTTTATAACATGTGTAAGAGATTGTTTCTTCAGCGTTTATACTCAATATCTGGGTTTATTACCAATACAAATATTAAATTCCTCTACACACAGTGGTTTCTTTACTGTTGAACAATATAAGGTTTGAGAGATGACAAGGTCCTGGTTTTATTAAATTGTTCAGCTTTTATTCCATACATAGTGCATTATTGGGTTCAAAAGTTCTTGAATTCAAACACTATAAGAATTATAGATCTCCTATCATTAGCTTTTCATAGAGCTGTTCAGAACATATCTCAACTCAATAGGAATTTTCACTGTAACTCCCCCTGAATTTAAGACATCGTCTACATGTCTCAGTTCTCTAGAGTGTTTCCCTCATACAAGAATGTCAAGGAGGCTTTATTAAGAGATAAGAACGGAAGGGACGAGAGAAATGAACAGAGCAAGTTGATTTTAGATAGGGAAGTCTCCAAAAGAAGAGTATATAACACTGCTGCGTTGACCCAGCCTTATAACTGCGTTAACTCATCCATCAAGGCCGCTCATAGAATGGTTCTGTTTCCGAAAACAACTGCTCACAGTGTCAACTCAGTCTCATTGCTGCATCAACTCATTCAACCAGCCAGAGACACTTCACACCAGATTCTCAAAGAACAAGCTGTCTGGTGCGTTAACCCTATTTCCACACTGCGTTAACTCAACCAACCAACCAGCAATAACAACTCTGCACTTTGTTCATCATTTTGACACCAAGAAGGTAATCTGAAGCTAACTCCCCCTCAGATTATGCATGAATGAAATTATAACAGCCAATAAAATGAGTATCATGCTGAAACTATATTCATTATGAATTTATTGATGGAAGGATAGACATACCAAGCACAGAAGACTAGGCTCCCCCTGAGTTTATGACAGATACACTTCAAACCAAGACAAGTTTAATCATTCATATTCTAGAAGATAAGTCAGGCACACAAATCAGGCATCCATATTATAATTGCATAGACCAAGCTCTCTTCTAAGATAAGAGAATCTATCATTGTTCAGAGGCTTGGTAAAAATATCGGCCAATTGAGATTGTGATTCAACAAATATGAGTTTAAAATTTCCTTTTATCACTTCATCTCTTAAGAAATGGTGTCTAATTTCTATGTGTTTGGTCCTAGAGTGCTGGATAAAGTTTTTGGCCAGGTTTATGGCACTTGTGTTATCACACAATATGGGGACACACCCAAGATCAGTTTGATAATCTTGGAGTTGGTGTTTGATCCACAACACTTGAGTACCACAACTCCCTGTAGCGACATATTCTGCCTCTGCAGTGGATAGTGCCATTGAGTGTTGTTTCTTGGAAGCCCAAGAAATCAAACATCCTCCCAAAAATTGGCAATAGCCACTCGTGCTTTTCTTGTCTAGTTTGCATCCAGCATAGTCTGCATCTGAATAGGATACAAGATCAAAAGAACAAGACGCAGGGTACCAAATCCCTAAATCTCGAGTTCCAACAAGGTATCGAAAGATACGCTTGACAGAACTTAAGTGAGATTCTCTAGGATCAGATTGAAAACGAGCACACATGCATACACAAAATTGAATGTCTGGCCTAGATGTAGTAAGATAGAGGAGTGATCCAATCATACCTCGATATGTTTTAGCATCAACCTGTTTACCTGTCAAATCTGCATCCAAGTTTGTAGTGGTGCTCATAGGTGTGCTGATTGCTTTCAGATTTTCCATTTTGTATTTCTTAAGCAACTCAGAGATGTACTTTGCCTGGTTGATGAAACATCCTTCCTTGCTCTGAGTGATTTGCAGACCTAGAAAGAATTTAAACTCACCCATTAGACTCATTTCAAATTCAGTGGTCATTAAGCTGGCAAACTCCTCACACATGGTGGTTTTAGTGGAACCAAAAACTATATCATCAACATAAATTTGAACCAGAATAATATCTGAATTTCTTACCTTGGTGAACAAAGTTTGGTCCACTTTACCTCTAGAGTAGCCTTTCTCTGTGAGGTACGAGCTGAGTCTATCATACCACGCTCGAGGTGCCTGTTTGAGTCCATAAAGAGCTTTGTCCAATCTGTACACATGGTTAGGATTTTCTGTGCATTCAAAACCAGGGGGTTGTTCAACATAAACTTCTTCCTTTATTGACCCATTTAGAAAAGCACTCTTCACATCCATTTGATGTAACATTATTCCATGATAGCAAGCATAAGCAAGTAATAATCTAATGGCTTCTAATCTAGCTACTGGAGCAAAGGATTCCTCAAAGTCAATGCCAAATTCTTGATTATAACCCTGTGCTACCAGCCTAGCTTTATTCCTAACTACCATTCCATTTTCATTTTGTTTATTTCTGAAGACCCATTTAGTTCCAATTACAGAAAGTTCTTTGGGTCTTGGCACAAGATACCACACCTTTTTTCTTTTGAATTGATGTAATTCTTCATGCATTGCGTTTATCCAATTACTATCTTTCAATGCTTCAGCAACATTTTTTGGTTCAATTTGAGAGACAAGGGCTAGATTATCCATTTCCTCAACACCTCTAAAATGAAATCTAGTTCTAACAGGTTCATGCAAGTTACCAATGACATTGGATAAAGGATGATCCCTTAGCATCCTGACATCGGTTAGAGAGTTACCTTCATTTATACCTGCATCACCATGGTGGGTTGATTCTGCATGATCATCATTTGGCCTTGTCTCTTCATCTTGGAGATTCTGTTCTTCTTTTTCTTTAAGGAAATTCCCTTCATCTTCATCCCTACATGATTCCTCAATTTTAGAATTTTCATTCATTTCATCAAACACAATATGAGGTGATTCTTGAATAGCATGTGTTTTTAGATTTAGGACTCTGTAGGCCCTAGAGTGACTAGAATATCCTAGAAGGATGGCAGGTTCACTTTTAGGTTCAAATTTGTCCAACGTCCGTTTGTCATTATTTTGAACAAAGCATTTTGATCCAAAGGCTCTAAAATAAGCAACAGAAGGTTTCTTACCCTTCATTAATTCATATGGAGTCTTTTTGGACTGAGGTCTTACCATTGCCCTGTTCACAATATAGCAAGCTGTATTTACCGCCTCTGCCCAGAACTTCCTTGGGAGTTGTCCTTCAATCAGCATAGTTCTTGCCATCTCCACAAGGGTTCTATTTCTTCTTTCTACAATCCCATTTTGTTCAGGAGTTCTTGGAGATGAGAACTTGTGTGAAATTCCTGTGACTCTGCAAAAATCATCAAATTCAGAATTGTCAAATTCTCCTCCATGATCTGACAAGATAGATGAAATGGCAAACTTACCATCATGTTGCACATTCTTGAAGAATGCTTGAAATTCTTCAAATGCATCATTCTTGTGAGTTAGAAAGAACACCCAAGTAAACCTAGAGAAATCATCCACTAGAACAAATCCATATTTATTTCCACTCACACTAGTTGTTCTAGTTGGTCCAAACAAATCCATATGAATGAGTTCAAAAGGTTTAGATGATTGAGTTTCAAGTCTGGACTTAAATGATTTTCTGGTGTGTTTACCTTGAGTGCATGCGCTGCAAACTTTGTCATTTCATTTAAATGATACATCTGGCAGACCTTTCACCATGTTAAACTTTGCTAACTTATGCAAGACACTATAGCTAGCATGCCCTAGTCTGCGGTGCCACAGCCAAGCAAGTTCACTTTTATTCACAGCAAGACACAGATTGTTGTGTGCAGGGTCATCTAAATCTACCACATACATGTTGTTTATTCTTTTTCCAATGAATTTAACTTTTTCAGAACTTATCTCTAAAATGGTGCAAGTGTGATCATCAAACACAACTTTATTTCCTTTATCGCACAGCTGGCTTATGCTAAGTAGATTATATTCTAAGCCATCAACAAGTAACACATCATCAATGAAATTCGAAGGATTTTTACCTACCTTACCTTTTCCAATAATTTTCCCTTTATTGTTTCCACCAAATGTAACATGACCCCCGTCTTTCTCTATCAAGACACAAAATTTTGCTTTATCCCCTGTCATGTGCCTTGAGCAGCCGCTGTCGAGATACCACCTATTATGTACAGCTGCAAGACACTCCTGCAAAACACATTACACAAGAGACTTTGGAACCCAGATATACTTGGGTCCCTTCAAACCATAGGACGTGTTCAGGTAGGATATCAAGCTCTTGGGGATCCATAGTTGCTGTTGAGAGGGTCTTTGATATGGTGAGTTCAATGATTTGACAGACTTGTGATTATTCCTGTGCCATTGATAGTGATGACTCCATGAAGTATTAGGGAAATTTGACTTGAGGACTCTAGATGAATGCATGCTTCTTGGTTGATTGAGAGTTGAGTGCGTAGACCCTTTAGTGTTGCTGCGTTGACTCATCCACCTGCCATAACTATCATGAGGGTTCTGGTACATGTACTGCGTTGACTCATGGTAATGACTGCGTCGACGCATCTGAGTATTTCTAACCGAATGCCCTTTCTGGAAGGCTAGGTGCGTTGATGCCATGTGAGCAGTGCGTTGACGCGGTTGACTTCTACCACGCCTTAATCCTTCTGATCTTCTATAGGATTGCTGTTGGGTTGATGAATCAAATCTAGGATTCCTATATTGACCTGAAGAGGCATATTTGAACATAAATGTGCTTTTCTGTTTGTTAACATTCAATGTTGCCTTCCCTTTCTCATTTCCTTTTTCTTTTCTTATTTCATTAGATTGTTTTGATCCTTTCTCATTCTTCTCATCCTTTTTGTTTTCATCCATTTGCCTCTCTTCAGATGTGTCCTTCCCAGAGACAAATGTCACCAATCTAGCTCCCAGTTCTTTCTTTTTAGTAGGATTGAATCCAAGCCCTTCTTTTCTAAAGTTGCACTTAATTCTCATAACAGCATCAAGGTTGTCTTTACCCTATGTCATTTTTTCGAGGGATGCTTGTTTGCTTAGGTTCTCTTCCTCTAATTTCTTCAGATTTTCTTGAAGTTTTGCATTGACTCCACAAATGGCCTCATATTTCTCTTCAGCAATTTTTACTTCTTTTTCCAATCTCTGCATTCTTAATTTCAATTCATCATGCATCTTCAATAGAAAATCATTTTCTCTCTTTATTTCAATTAGCTGTCTCTTATACTCATCTTTTTCTTCCAAGTCCCTTTTTAGACACACGATTTCAGCATTTAGCGTTTTGACTCTTTCATTCAAATCATCTTCTGGACTGGTTTGAGTTTTCTTTTTCTTTAGATATTTATTTTCCTTTTTAACATCTTCATACTTATCCAGCAATTCGTTAAAAGCTTCTTCCCAATCATCACAGGAAAGTCTGCAAAGGGAGAGGTTACCTCGACTTGATCATCACCATTTGCCATGAAGCACATTTTCACCTCGCTTTCTTCTTCAGAGGTGCTTTCTTCATCTTCATCTTTTTCTTCATCACTCCAAGTGCTCACCATGGCCTTGGGCTTTTTATTTCTCCACTTTGACTGTGTCTTTTTCACATTCTCAGGACACTCCGACTTGATGTGTCCTTGTTTCCTACATTTGTAGCAAACAACTTTATCAGATTTCTTAGGATTATCTGGCTTGAGTTTTGAGCTAGTTCTTACCTGATATCCTTTATATCTATCAGTCTTACCTCCCTTTCTTAAGAATTTTCTGAATTTTCTAGTAAGCATGGCTATTTCACTTGAGTCATCATCAGATGAAGGTGACTGACTATCATCTGAGCTTTCCTTGCTGCTGGAACCAGCCTTCAATGCAAGGGGTTTTTTCTTCTTCATGTCCTCATATGCTCTTTTTAAGTTCAGTTCATAAACCATAAGAGAACCTATTAGCTCGTCTGGTTTGGTGGTGGGAAGGTTCCTTGATTCCTCAACGACAGTGGCTTTGGTATGCCAGATTGGAGTTAGGGATCTAAGAATCTTCCTAACTACCTCATAGTCACTATAGATCTTTCCCAAACCTTTAAGACCATTTACAAGAAGAGTTAGTCTGGCATACATTTCAGATACACTTTCCTCAGGTTTCATCCGAAAAGATTCATATTCTGAAATTAACATGTTAGCTTTTATCTCTCTTACCTCTGAGGTACCTTCATAGATTACCTCGAGTCTATCCCACATTTCTTTTGCGCTGGAGCATGAGGATACACGCGAGAATTCCTTGGGATGGAGTGAGCACTGCATAATGTTCATGGCTTGCCAATTTACGTTTGACTTTCGAATTTGCTCCTTCACCCAGAGTTCTTCATCGCCTTCAATTTGGTATGGCCCTTTGCTCACTACTCTCCAGATTTCATGATCCTGCGCTCTTAGAAATACTTGCATGCGCTTTTTCCAGTACGAATAATTAGTCCCATCAAAAAATGGTGGCCTATTCACTGCGTACCCCTCAGGCATGAGTCCTCTGTTCTCCATTAGTTCTCTCTAGGCTGTGAAACCTTTGCAAGAGAGCCTGGCGCTCTGATACCACGTGTTGGATCGAGAGGACGGTCAAGCTAGAGGGGGAGGGGGTGAATAGGTTGACCTTATAAAAATTATAGTAGATCAATTTGAATTAGAAGCATCACACCTAGATGATTAATTGAAACACTGAACCAAGCCAATCAGAGAACGTGCCTATCATGCATCTAGCGAGGAACAGATTGCGAAGATTAAACCAAACCACACAAGAGACCGCAATTTTAAGGTGGTTCGGTCACCCAATGGAGACCTACGTCCACCTCCCCACTCAACTAGTGAGGAACCCTGCTGACCTTCACAGCTTTGCTAAACCGAGGAAGTAATTCCTCTACACTGTTGACTACCCCAACAGAAGACAACGAGGAACAAATCCTCAGATCCGCTGTCAAACAGCTTGAAGGCACACAGCCTCGACAACCCTGATCTCAGCACAGCGCGCTGAATTAGAATCACCCTCTCTTCACTAAATCCAGTGAAGGAGAGGAATACAATGTTCAAAAACAATAGGAAAACTAAAAGATAAGAAATCAAACTTCAGCACTTGGACGCAGCGGAATTTAGATCACCAACGGAGAGATCCATGTCCATACGCATGAGCTTCGATCCTTGAATCTCCTCCGTCTGGAATGTAGAAGAGTCTTGGTGGCGCGATGATCTTCTGATCTGGTTCTTCAGCAGCCTTCGTCCAGTTCTGCTCTCAACCTCTCTCGTTCTGCTATTCGCCTCTTTCCTTCTTCACTTTTTCCTCTCACGTATATTTTATTTTCTTCTCGGGTGGTCCTATTTTGTGGTCTTCCCGCGCACAACATAGTTCATGTGAGGCAGGTGGGCCACCACCCTGATTTTCTGGTTATCCTCATGATTGGTCACGTGGGGAACCTTCTGGAGTGGTAGAAGCTACGAGACCTTATCCGCTTTTGGCTGATGTGGCAGATAGTGACTGAAGGTGGGATCCACTTATCGTGCTCTGCAACTTGGATTAGATGGCGTCGACCCTCTTGCCCCAAGGAGTTAACGCACCCTTCTTCAAGCTTCAGGTTTCATGCTGAGTGCGTTGACGCAAGAAGCAGCTGCGTCCACTCATTAGTTGTGCTTTAGACAGTTGTGGCAATCTATCGTACTGCAGCGTCGACTCATCGAACTGCAGCGTCGACGCTGCCAAGGTACTCCAGAGGCTATGACAAGGAATGCTTGAACTGCTGCGTTCACGCTGCTTGATCAAGGCGTTGACGCATAAGAGTATACCAATAAGCCATTGCCTCTCCCTTTGTAACTGTTGCATCGACGCAGCTCTATCTTGGCGTTGACGCAGTGGAGCAACTTGTGAAGATATTGGTGAAGGCTTCTTCGACTGCTGCGTGGACGCTGTAAGCTCCCAGCGTCGACCCTGTTCCTTTCTAGCACAAGGATGAAATCAAGTGAAAGCATTTATTGAATCAAACTTTAATTCATCATTGAATTGAAATACATCATTCATATCTCATGGTTGTCATCATCAAAACCAGGGGCACAACACGGAGGGAAGACAGTAGAAAGCACCCGGCGCAGGCTTCTCGGCGCGAAGAAGAAATGGTGGAGGAGGTTCCTGGCGCGACCAGGCAATGGGGTTCTCGGCGCAAGAAGGCTTGCACTGAGAGCTGTTCACCTATTCTACTGTGCGTGGAGCTGAGAGGTGTGACGGGCGCCGAGGTGGTTTCTAAGGGCTTGCGGCACCCTGCTCTTGGGTGTGTTGACAATTCAGGGGTTTCCTGGAGATTCAGGCCAAGGTAGATGGGCCCTGAGGAGTCAAAATGGATCAATTCATCGGATTTCAACCGGTTTTGGTGTAGGTTCCAAAGGAAGGCCAGGAACAGAGAGAAATTGGGGGAGGAATAATCATGTATAGGGAGCCTTGTCACCATTGCTATGCAAAGTCCCGGGAACAGCTTAATGTCGTCTTTCATCATCCTGGGAGAATTTTGACAGCACCTCCCCTAGACTTAGCATTTGCCAGAGAATGATAGACAATCACCCACGGAGTGCCGGGGTGAAAGCCAAAAGCAGAGGGGTATTGGACCCCTGACCCATGTACGTGCTTGCATCACTATCTTAATATCCCTTTTGAGACCATTGAAGCTTATGCAGTGGCAGAGCTTCCTTGGTTCGTAAGGTTATAAAAGTAGATCGAGCCCGAGGAACCATGTAGGGGGGTTATCCCCATTAATTGTCATCCTTGAGGTGCATGTGATGACCCGGGGTGTCCCTCGATAGAATACAGGGTTACATTGAGCGGGTTATAGGGGTATCTGTATGGTTTCTTGAATGGTAGCAGGGCTTTTCATCCGGGGTTCAAGAGATGGAGAGTTCATGGCTTAAAGAGGCTCTTAGCTCAAAAGGGGGGTAGTTCCCGGCGCCAAAACCACCGCGCCGGGAAGGGTTCTTCATAGGCTACTATTCCGCGCGCCGGGAAGCTAGCACAAGGGGGTTCTCGGCGCATGAAGTTTCGCGCCGGGAAGGTTGCTTTGTGGGGGACTATTCTGGGCGCCGGGAACTGGCAAAGGAGGTTCCCGGCGCGATGGCAAGAGGGCCAAGGGGGCTCTCGGCGCAAGGGCAATAAGGCCAGGGGGTTCCGGCGTAGGCTTCTCTGCGCAGGTAAGGAGGTGGGGTTCTCGGCACAGGAAGGCTTGCGCCGAGGACTGTTCATCTGTTTTACTGTTTGTGGAGCCGAGATAGATGAGGGCGCCGAGATGAGTTTAGGGTTTTACGGCACTCTGTTTTGGGTCTATTGATGATCCAGGCCGAAACAGATAGGTCCTATGGGATTGAAACGGATCAGGGCATCAAATCTGAGCTGGATTAGGTTTGGGCTTTATAGAGGCATCAAGGTCCAGGAGGGATTTGGGGAGGCCAAGGTCTAGAGGCCCCCCCCTATCACCAGTTTTATGCAGAGCCCCGGGGACAACTTTGATATGGTTGTTCATCGCCCTTGGAGCCAAGAGATGGCTGTCTCTGGACCCAGAGGCGATTTCGACGATGCTAATGGACAGAGTATAAGCATTTAGAACTCTGGAGTCTCATAATCTTCGATCATTGCATAGCACGGCTTTATCCCGGAGGCCAAGGGATGGTCTATCCCGGGCTCTGGGATAAGCATGGATAGTGCTTCAAAAACCAGACGGATCGGCAGATTGTTAATCCACTGGTGAGGGGGATTAGCATGCTACTAGTCTGAGAGAAGACAGGTAACAAGAAGAATGATGATAGGGCTTCAGAGGAATCAAAAGTAGGCATGAACTGTAGCCCATCATGTTTATTCATTCGACGACATTCATCGGGGGAGATACATAGTAAGAAAGCAGAAGCAATACATCATTCCAAGACTCAGACCAATCACAAGGAGGGAGTGAGGGAAAGGGGATAAGACAGAGGCCGGGATATCCCGTCTACATCCGATGCATCAAGATAAAACTCGTAAGATTACATGAAGAAGAAAAGGAAACATGGGGGAGGGCGGAGCATTGACTCCTCTCCCTCCCCAGCTGCCTGCCCACCTGGAGCTTCTTCTCCTTCTCTTTCTTTTCGGATTGATCTCTTACTCTGTTGGTCTCTTCTCTCTTTTCTCAGCGGAGGAGGCTCTCTCCCTCTCTATTGGTCTCTTTTCCCCTTTTCTTTCTCGTTCCCTTTATCTGGATATCCTTTTTTTTCTTTCTTTTCGATCCTCCCCCCCCCCCCTCGTCTCTTCGAAGGAGTGGGCCTTTTATAGACCCAGCCCCCCTGACTTCTCGGTCGATGGCAGTCGGCGTGCCACTCCATCTTTACGGCGCGCCTGCCAGTAGCTCCCGGCGTGGCATGCAAGTTGGGTGAAGGGCCTCGATACCACACCCCTAAGCCCATTTCATAGGCCCATTTAGGGCTTTTGGGCTCCACTTAGAACTGTCGATTCTATAAACATATCGGAACTGCAGTATGCCTTTTGTTGTTGGACCTAAGTCTTAATAGGACCATAGGGATCCTCATCAGTCATTGGACTGGGATTTCATCAGCATTGTCACCTAAATGATGACAAAACCGGACATCATTTCATCAGTATTGCCACCCGAACGATGACAAGACCGGACATCAGCTTTCTGAGAAGACTTCAGCCCGGTATATAATCCATGGAGGTGGTTCTTCTTCTGTTCTGACTTTGCGAAAGTTTTCATAATCTTCATTTGCTGGTTCTGGCTTCATCTTCATCTTGTTCATATCTCGACTGTCAACAAGTCAACATCTGACTTAGTCTGACATATTATCTGTAGATTTTCGGACGAGGCAGTAATACAGCTCTTATTAAAATGTGATAGGAGGTGTCATCAGTCAGGTGACTGCTACTTCATCAGTGCTGCCGTCTGGCTGACGACGACACCGGACATCAGCTTGGCCGGAAAGGGCTTCAGCCGGGTAGATGGTTGACGAGTTTCATCAGTAATCTTTCATTGCTGGTCTGCTCCTCTTTTCAATTTTTGTCTCCGCCATTGCTCATTTTCCAGGCATCAACAAGCATGTGTTGAGCGAACCCAAAACCAGTGAGGTCACTCCACATGGAAATCAATGTACCAGGTTTAAGGGCTCGTGATCCAAGGCATCGAACTGAAATTGTAAGACCCTGAATTATTTAATTGAGCCCAATATATTTATTAAGCTTTTATTAATTAAGAATTAAATTTTTATTGAATTAATAATTGAATTTCGGATTTATTAATATTTAATTCGTTAGAAATAGAATAAGTGAAAATCTGACTACCTTATAAAAATCTATAAAAATAGTAAACAGGTTAAGGTCGATGTAGATAACAACTTTATCTTCTATCATTAAGCCATTAAAAATCCGTGGTTAGATCTAATTGGAGATTTAGCCCAAAAGTGCACACTTTTTAATCCTTACCTAACCTTAGTTTAAAACGTAAAATTAGGGCTTAATACTCAACCAAATTAGCTCAAATCAGTGGCAAATGAACGGTCACGAGCGAAGGATAAATAGCCCTCAGTCAATTCGACACAAACCTAACCCTAACACGTGGTGTCAACCAGCCTTTGATGAAGTCAACCATGGCGGCGCCGTTTTCCAACACCTAACTGACGTGGTCGATTTCTCCCAGCTCCGAAGTCTCCAAAGGCTCTATGAGCTATCAAATTAAAGCTCTTCAAGTCTACTTTCATTTGGTGGCTGTGGGGTTCGCTGAAGTTTCAGATCTAGGAAGATCTTGCTCGATTTGTGGAGGTGGCTCGGTAGCCGTCGTCCTCCTTCCTCTCCTCTTTGTTCCATCGATTGAGGTAGGTTTCCTTAACCAAAATCAGCTTATGAATATAGAAAATTGTTCCTCTCGACGAGATCTTTCTAATGGTGGTAAAAGCCTCAATTTTCATTAGGTATCCAAGGAGATATCGCGGGTTTTCTAAGGTGCTGTCCAGTTCGTTCTTCATTCTAGGGTTTTAAGTTCTCTCTTCGATTGAGGTAGGATCTAACAGCCAAACTCTAATTAATATACATGGATGTAATCATCATCTTGTTAGCTTTCATTTGGCATAGAAATCCCAAATTTTCATTGAGCATGTTTAGAGTATTTTGGATCGAAGTAAGTGTATGTCTAGAACTTGATTTATATTGTGACCCTTTGAGTTAGAGCTTGATTGCGGGCTGATTTTGAGTTATAGATCTTGATCTACATATAGCTTATAATACATGGTTGGATTCAGCATTGAGTTAGCTTTCTTTTGATGTAAGAAGCCCCAAATTTCATTGTAAATATTGAGAGAATTTTAAGATTTAGTAGCAGTATGTCAAGAACTAGGTTTTTCATGTGTTTATCATATACATGTTGTGATTTAATTGATTTCTGTTGAAATTCGTGTTTTAAAGCTCATGTATTATGACCCTAGTATGTCTATTAAGATTCCTAGAGCATGTGGTTAAGATCCCAACTCAATTGGATCTCAATTGGGTGAGTTCATACGTTTTCCGGAGGCTACGGCCGTTTTTATTCTTGCAGGGGTCGACCCCTGGGGTCGACCCATTTTCTGGAAGCCCTGGCAGGCCCGAGGGTCGACCCCAGGGGTCGACCCATCCAGCACCCAGCAAGGGTCAACCCATGGGGTCGACCCATAAGGTAAAAATGTGGGGGTCGACCCATAGGGTCGACCCATTCTGCAGGATTTGTGGGGGTCGACCCCAGGGGTCGACCCATGCATCTGGCAGACCCCGTTTTTACAGGGGTCGACCCCAAGGGTCGACCCATGTACCAGAAACCCAGTTTTTGTCGTTCTTCGACCCGAGGATCGATCTGGATCATTAGGGGATCGACCCATTTAACTTAGACCAATTGAAAATTATATTCTGGAAGAACCAGTGACCTATTCAGGAAACCTTATGATTTCAATTTGCATTGGTTCCTACGTTCTATCATGGTGTAAAAACATGCCGTTTATCATTTTCATTTCAACACATACATTAGTTAAATAGAAACCCACATGAGTATTGGTTAATGGTATAACTAAATTGCTGTTAATATATGCTATTTCACTCCTGTGTGAGTTTGTTCTTTGCCTTATCATCTTGAATCATCATTTGGCAAATTGGTTTAATGCAAATGGTAATGGATAATCCTTGATATATTAACTTGGTAATTAGGATTAAATTGATTGTTAAGTTGCTGTTTTAGTCATTATTACCTAGTAAAAATGGATTTCTTACACACCTGAACGGTACACTGCCAGCCGTTCTTTCTTGACCTCACGGACCAAGCTTTGGTCCAGTTCTTGTAATGCGGCACCGAAGTGACCGTATAAATCGAGTTTTTGTTTTGAATCCAAGGACATGTTAGTCCTTAATTCTCGTACTTATGACAGTAATTCCTCTGATTAATTGGCCATTAAAAATTGACTGAATGTCTGGACGGGTGGGACTTTGGACCCATTAAAATCAATGCCATCGCGTCATAGGGGCCCGGTCTGGTCCTGGGGAGAGCGCCCGAAAAATTATTGAGCCCATGGGATGTTAATGACATGGTGGGGCATTGCACCGAATACTTGACTTGCTTGTTGCGTCTATGACAAAAATCCCTTGTTACTTGTTACTTGATCATGTTTGAATGGATGTTAAATTACTTGCTTGATTGGCCAATTCTTTACTACTGTCTCTTATTATATCTCCTGTTGTAAATTCTTGTACTTGTTATCTTGTTAATTCTTGATATCACATATTTCTTGACCTTGTAAGATCTTGTTATTACTGTTGTTTCTTTATATCATTATCGTCTTTATTTCTTTTTAGCATGACATATCAAAATGTAATTAACTTGTTAATCATGTAAACTTGCCTGTTATTTTCTACTGAGCGTCAGCTCATAGTTGTGTTTCCCCCCCTTTCCAGGCTTTTCAGGTGACGCGCTTACTGATGGGGAAGGGCAGGAGTGATGTCTTGAGTGTATCAGTTCTAGTGTGTTAGCAGTGTTATCTTACTCTTAGTGGGGCTTTGGAGAGTATTTAAGTTTCGGTTATGTTTTTGAGGTTTAGTGGTTGTTATCCCAGTTGTAATAGGTTGATTTGAGATTATTGTATCAGTTGTGGTTTGTTTAATGATCAGTTAGTTATTCCCTTTTCATAGCACTTGTGTATATTTAGATTAATTCTCTCTCTTGCCAGCTTGTTTCTGACTGTACGTCCCGATATTCCGCGTCGGGGCGTGACAGTTTAGTTGGTATCAGAGCCCTAGGTTTCACATTCCTAGGTTCCGTAAGTTTAGGTTTTCTTGCATTGCATCCCAATAACCGGTATATCAAAAGGTGTTGTCTGAACGTTAAGCTACGCCTATCGGGAAGGTCGCACACTTGCGCGAGTGGTCTTCGGATCGATTATCTCCGCCAGGTACCGAGTTTTGGTCGTGTCTAGGTGCATTAGATCCCTAACCTTGTAAAAGTCTAGAACCCGACCTGGTGAGATTGGGTAGAAACTTGGGTTAAGTTCGTTCCTTAATCGTGTTATTATCTATCTTATTGAACCTAAGTAATCTATTTCTCGTGTAGATGGCAGCTGATCGTGCTGAATGGAGGAACTTGTAGCGCATGGTTCAAGGCCTTACTCCAGCCCTTCAACAGGTAGCTCAGGCAGGAGCAGCACAGCATGGCACCGGTGATCTATACCAGAACGTCCGAGGGATGAATCCGCCAAGGTTTGCGGGTTCGACCGACCCCGACCAAGCCGAGCACTGGCTAGATGAGATGGGGAGGATCTTTGAAGTTATGCAATGCACCAACCAGGAGCGTGTCCTGTTGTTCACATTTCAACTGGAACATGATGCACGTACTTGGTGGGATTCTATCAAGGTGACTCTCGGTGACCGGCAGGTTACGTGGGAAGAGTTCGAGGAATTCTTTAACAGCAAGTATTTTTCTGACCGAGTGCAAGAGAAGAAAGCGGCAGAGTTCGCGGCCTTG
This sequence comes from Amorphophallus konjac, assembly GCA_022559845.1. Lineage (NCBI taxonomy): Eukaryota > Viridiplantae > Streptophyta > Magnoliopsida > Alismatales > Araceae > Amorphophallus > Amorphophallus konjac. The sequence continues at coordinate 388,201,247 of CM040118.1, read as the reverse complement.
AAACAGCGAGGTTTGTCCGTGATAGAGTATGAGACTCAATTTGCACGGCTTTCTCGTTATGCTACTCATCTCATTTCTACCGAGAAAATGAAGGCGAGGCGCTTTCTTAATGGATTGAAGCTTCATTATATTAATCAATTGGCACCGATGGAGATTTCCACTTATTCTGAGATGGTGAGAAAAGCTCAAGTTCTGGAGGATACTTTAGAAATGACGGAGAGAATCCATGGAAATGGCACCAAGAAGGAACAACCTACGGGTTCCGGGAGTGTCAAACCCGGGTATACCAAGAAGAGGCATGTTAGTGGACCTGGTTCGTGGAGCGGGTCCGGATCATGGAAAGGTAAGATGCCGAAGCGTGAAGACAAGAAGCCTGGCCCTATCGTTCCATACATGGGCATTTGCAAGTTTTGTAATAATCCTGGCCACATGGTGGAGGATTACTGGCGCAAGCTAGGCGCATGCCTACGATGTGGAAGCAAGGAGCACCGTATCTCTAATTGCCCTCGTATGTCTGAGCAAGCTACCCCAGCAAAACCGCAAGTCTTCAAGAAACCACAAGGCAAACTCCAAGCTCTGCATGCTGATGAAGCAGGAACAGCCGAGGATGGTGGACTCGTCGAAGGTACTCTCATTATACTCGACAAGCCAGCATTTGTTCTTTTTGATACTGGTGCCACGCATTCATTTATTTCTCAGAGATTTGCTAAGTCATTAGCTGTAGAACCTATTTTGATGAATTCTCCGTTAGAGATATCAACCCCTATTGGTACTAGATCGGCGATCCAGCATTTCTATCCTTCTAGTAATGTTATGATGGGTGAGCAGAACTTTCCAGCTGATTTAGTTTGCATGGATATGAAGGATTATGATGTAATCCTAGGAGTAGATTGGCTGGCTAGATATGAGGTTAACGTTCACTGCAGTTCTAGCTCCGTGTCTTTTACTAGACACCCTAGACTTTCTTTTGTGGGAGTTAAGCACCATAACTCCGTACCGCTTATCCCGGCTCTTCGAGCTGATAAACTGATGAGGCGAGGATGTGAGACTTTTCTAGCCTTCGTCTGTACAACTCCTGAGCAGCAGATGAAGATTAAGGACATTTCTGTTGTCCGAGATTTTCCTGATGTCTTTCCAGAAGAACTACCAGGACTTCCGCCTGAGCGGGAAGTTATCTTTTCTATTGATCTTATTCCTGGCACATCTCCTATTTCCAAGGCTCCTTATCGTATGTCTCCTACGGAACTGAGGGAATTGAAGCAGCAGCTGATGGAATTGCTTGAGATGGGATTTATTCATCCTAGCACTTCTCCGTGGGGAGCCCTGTGTTATTTGTCAGTAAGAAAGATGGTTCGATGAGGTTGTGCATTGATTATCGATAATTGAACCAACAGACTGTCAAGAATAAATATCCATTGCCGAGGATTGATGAGTTATTTGACCAGATAGCGGGAGCTCAGTATTTCTCTAAGATCGATCTTCGATCTGGATATCACCAGTTGTGGATTAAGGAAGAGGATATCTATAAAACGGCTTTCCGTAGCAGGTATGGTCATTTTGAATTTGTCGTTATGCCTTTTGGTCTAACGAATGCACCGGCAGCTTTCATGCAGTTGATGAACAATGTATTTCGGCCCTATCTTGATCAATGGGTCGTGGTCTTTATTGATGACATCTTGATCTATTCCAAGAGTGAAGTGGAGCATGCTGAACATCAGAGGATGGCATTGCATTTATTGAGAAATCATCAACTTTATGCCAAGTTCAGTAAGTGTGAATTCTGGCTGCAAGAGGTGTCCTTTCTCAGACATATTATCACCAAGGATGGTATTTCTGTTGATCCTTCGAAGGTTGAGGCAGTGAAGAATTGGGAGCAGCCTACCAGTGTGACGGAAGTTAGAAGTTTCTTAGGCCTGGCAGGCTATTACCGAAGATTTATGCAGGATTTCTCTAAGATTGTGGTACCTATGACAAGGTTAACCCGCAAGGAGAACACGTTTGATTGGTCAGATGATTGCCAGCGAAGCTTTTAGACTCTGAAGGAGTGTTTGACTACTGCACATGTATTGGCTTTACCTTCTGGTGAAGGAGGTTTTGTTGTTTATACTGATGCTTCAGGTATCGGCTTAGGCTGTGTACTCATGCAGCATGGGAAGGTGATTGCCTATTCTTCTAGGCAGTTGAGGAAGCACGAGGAGAATTATCCTGTTCATGATTTGGAAATTGCAGTAGTCGTCTTTGCTTTGAAGATTTGGAGGCATTACCTATATGGAGAAACCTTCACAGTGTTTTCAGATCATAAGAGTTTGAAGTATTTATTCTCTCAGAAGGAACTCAATATGCGGCTGCGCAGATGGTTGGAGTATTTGAAAGACTTTGACTTCTCGATTGAGTATTATCTTGGCAAGGGTAATGTTGTGGCAGATGCATTAAGCCGGAAGCCGGTAGCTAGATTGTCAAGTCTTATGTTACAAGAATGGAGGTTATTGGAACAATTATCCATCCTGGATCTTAATATTGACAATGATCGGGTTATGATTGCTCAGATCCAACTTAAGCCCGAATTGTTGATGGAAATCAAGTCCTTGCAAGATAATGATCCCGAGCTGGTAGAGATCAAGGGAAGCTTGAGCAGCAGACCTGACTTCATGTTGGCTGACGATGGAAGATTATTATTCAAGGGCAGAACTTGTGTACCTGACGAAGCCGTAATAAAGAACAAGATTCTTGAGGAAGCTCATAGATCCAGATATAATATTCATCCTAGCGGCACTAAGATGTACAGAGATTTGAAAAGATCCTTTTGGTGGCCAAATATGAAAAGAGAAGTTACAGATTTTGTGAGTAGATGCTTAGTATGTCAACAAGTTAATGCCAAACATTTCAGACCGGCAAAGAAATTGAAACCACTCGACATACCCCAATGGAAGTGGGAAAGCATTGGCATGGATTTCATTATGGGTCTACCTAGGACTCGTGGTGGATTTGATGCAATATGGGTGATTATTGACCGATTGACAAAGTCAGCTCATTTCTTACCAATTAAGTCCAAGTGGACGATTGATGTATTGGCTACTTTGTATTTGAAGGAAGTGGTGAGACTCCATGGCATTCCAGTCAGTATTGTGTCTGATAGAGACCCCAGATTTACTTCACATTTCTGGAAGGAACTGCAAGAGTCTCTTGGTACTCGTCTGAATTTCAGTACTGCTTTTCATCCGCAGACCGATGGACAGACTGAAAGAACCAACCAGATAGTGGAAGATATGCTTAGAGCATGCATGATTGATTTTGGGGGCAGTTGGAGTGATCACTTGGCATTGATTGAATTCGCCTACAACAACAGTTACCAATCCAGCATACAGATGGCTCCTTTTGAAGCATTGTATGGTAGGAGTTGTCGTTCTCCGTTATGTTGGGATGAGGTAGGTGAGAAACAGTGGCTTGGACCGGATCTTATCTCAGAATCATCACAGAACATACGTATTATCCGAGACCAGTTACAAGTATCCCAATCAAGACAGAAGAGTTATGCCGACAACATAAGAAGAGTATTGGAATTTCAGGTTGGCGAGCATGTGTTCTTAAAGGTCTCTCCGACGAGAGGGATCCGAAGATTTGGCATTCGTGGCAAGCTGAGTCCGAGATACATTGGTCCATTCGAGATTCTAGATAGAGTGGGAGAGTTGGCATACAGACTGGCTTTACCGCCGTAATTGTCGGGCGTACACAATGTCTTCCATGTGTCTATGCTACGGAAATATGTGTACGATCCCACTCATATCATTCAGCAGGTGGATTTTGAACTGAAGGAAGATTTGACTTATGAGGAAAGACCTGTCAAGATTCTGGACCGGAAGCAACAGCAACTCTGGAATCATTCGATACCGATGGTCAAGATTCAGTGGAGTCGGCGTGGGACCGAAGATGTTACATGGGAGTCTGAAGAGACTATGCGGAAGCGGTATCCCGATTTATTCTAGGTGAGCGATCTTTTTCCCGACTCTTAGTTTTAGTGCAGTGAATTTGGGGGACCAAATTCCTTTAAGTAGGGGAGGGTGTAAGACCCCGAATTATTTAATTGAGCCCAATATATTTATTAAGCTTTTATTAATTAAGAATTGAATTTTTATTGAATTAATAATTGAATTTTGGATTTATTATTATTTAATTCGTTAGAAATAGAATAAGTGAAAATCTGACTACCTTATAAAAATCCATAAAAATAGTAAACAGGTTAAGGTCAATGTAGATAACAACTTTGTCTTCTGTCATTAAGCCATTAAAAATCCGTGGTTAGATCTAATTGGAGATTTAACCCAAAAGTGCACACTTTTTAACCCTTACCTAACCTTAGTTTAAAACGTAAAATTAGGGCTTAATACTCAACCAAATTAGCTCAAATCAGTGACAAATGAACGGTCACGAGCTAAGGATTAATAGCCCTCAATCAATTCGACACAAACCTAACCCTAACACGTGGTGTTGGCCGGCCTTTGATGAAGTCAACCATGGCGGCGCCGTTTTCCAACACCTAACTGGCGTGGTCGATTGCTCCCAGCTCCGAAGTCTCCAGAGGCTCTATGAGCTATCAAATTAAAGCTCTTCAAGTCTACTTTCATTTGGTGGCTGTGGGGTTCGCTGAAGTTTCAGATCTAGGAAGATCTTGCTCGATTTGTGGAGGTGGGTCGGCAGCCGTCGTCCTCCTTCCTCTCCTCTTTGTTCCATCGATTGAGGTAGGTTTCCTTAACCAAAATCAGCTTATGAATATAGCAAATTATTCCTATCGACGAGATCTTTCTAATGGTGGTAAAAGCCCCAATTTTCATTAGGTATCCAAGGAGATATCACGGGTTTTCTAAGGTGTTGTCCAGTTCGTTCTTCATTCTAGGGTTTTAAGTTCTCTCTTCGATTGAGGTAGGATCTAACAGCCAAACTCTAATTAATATACATGGATGTAATCATCATCTTGTTAGCTTTCATTTGGCATAGAAATCCCTAATTTTCATTGAGCATGTTTAGAGTATTTTGGATCGAAGTAAGTGTATGTCTAGAACTTGATTTATATTATGACCCTTTGAGTTAGAGCTTGATTGCGGGCTGATTTTGAGTTATAGATCTTGATCTACATATAGCTTATAATACATGGTTGGATTCAGCATTGAGTTAGCTTTCTTTTGATGTAAGAAGCCCCAAATTTCGTTGTAAATATTGAGAGAATTTTAAGATTTAGTAGAAGTATGTCAAGAACTAGGTTTTCATGTGTTTATCATATATAGGTTGTGATTTAATTGATTTCTGTTGAAATTCGTGTTTTAAAGCTCATGTATTATGACCCTAGTATGTCTATTAAGATTCCTAGAGCATGTGGTTAAGATCCCAACTCAATTGGATCTCAATTGGGTGAGTTCATATGTTTTCCGGAGGCTACGGCCGTTTTTGTTCTTGCAGGGGTCGACCCCTGGGGTCGACCCCTGGGGTCGACCCGTTTTCTGGAAGCCCTGGCAGGCCCGAGGGTCGACCCCAGGGGTCGACCCATCCAGCACCCAGCAAGGGTCGACCCATGGGGTCGACCCATAAGGAAAAAATATGGGGGTCGACCCATAGGGTCAACCCATTCTGCAGGATTTGTGGGGGTCGACCCCAGGGGTCGACCCATGCATCTGGCAGACCCCGTTTTTACAAGGGTCGACCCGAAGGGTCGACCCATGTACTAGAAACCCAGTTTTTGTCGTTCTTCGACCCGAGGATCGATCCGGATCATTAGGGGATCGACCCATTTAACTTAGACCAATTGAAAATTATATTCTGGAAGAACCAGTGACCTATTCAGGAAACCTTATGATTTCAATTTGCATTGGTTCCTACGTTCTATCATGGTGTAAAAACATGCCGTTTATCATTTTCATTTTAACACATACATTGGTTAAATAGAAACCCACATGAGTATTGGTTAATGGTATAACTAAATTGCTGTTAATATATGCTATTTCACTCCTGTGTGAGTTTGTTCTTTGCCTTATCATCTTGAATCATCATTTGGCAAATTGGTTTAATGCAAATGGTAATGGATAATCCTTGATATATTAACTTGGTAATTAGGATTAAATTGATTGTTAAGTTGCTGTTTTAGTCATTATTACCCAGTAAAAATGGATTTCTTACACACCTGAATGGTACACTGTCAGCCGTTCTTTCTTGACCTCACAGACCAAGCTTTGGTCCAGTTCTTGTAATGCGGCACCGAAGTGACCGTATAAACCGAGTTTTTGTTTTGAATCCAAGGACATGTTAGTCCTTAATTCTCGTACTTATGACAGTAATTCCTCTGATTAATTGGCCATTAAAAATTGACTGAATGTCTGGACGGGTGGGACTTTGGACCCATTAAAATCAATGCCATCGCGTCATAGGGGCCCGGTCTGGTCCTGGGGAGAGCGCCCAAAAAATTATTGAGCCCATGGGATGTTAATGACATGGTGGGGCATTGCACCGAATACTTGACTTGCTTGTTGCGTCTATGACAAAAATCTCTTGTTACTTGTTACTTGATCGTGTTTGAATGGATGTTAAATTACTTGCTTGATTGGCCAATTCTTTACTACTGTCTCTTGTTATATCTCCTGTTGTAAATTCTTGTACTTGTTATCTTGTTAATTCTTGATATCACATATTTCTTGACCTTGTAAGATCTTGTTATTACTGTTGTTTCTTTATATCGTTATCGTCTTTATTTCTTTTTAGCATGACATATCAAAATGTAATTAACTTGTTAATCATGTAAACTTGCCTGTTATTTCCTACTGAGAGTTAGCTCATAGTTGTGTTTCCCCCCCTTTCCAGGCATTTCAGGTGACGCGCTTACCGATGGGGAAGGGCAGGAGTGATGTCTTGAGTGTATCAGTTCTAGTGTGTTAGCAGTGTTATCTTACTCTTAGTGGTGCTTTGGAGAGTATTTAAGTTTCGGTTATGTTTTTGAGGTTTAGTGGTTGTTATCCCAGTTGTAATAGGTTGATTTGAGATTATTGTATCAGTTGTGGTTTGTTTAATGATCAGTTAGTTATTCCCTTTTCATAGCGCTTGTGTATATTTCGATTAATTCTCTCTCTTGCCAGCTTGTTTCTGACTGTACGTCCCGATATTCCGCGTCGGGGCGTGACAGAAATGATGATCCTGACATGGGGAACCGAAATGGGATCAGACGTGTGAAAAGAAATGGGCGGGAATCGTGTTGGCCACGCGCGCTGCTATAAAAGGAGCCTGAAGACAGCAAGAGAAAGCTGCTAAAGATTTGAAAGAGAGAGAGCATCTGCAGCCACTGTGTGTGGAAGAATTTCTCTATTCGAGAGAAAAGCCTGAAGTGATTGAGTGATCTTTGTTGGGTTTCAGAACCACAAAAACACACCACAAGACACAAGGATTTTTTAGGTGGTTCGGGACCATGACGGGCTCCCTACGTCCACCCCTTACCAAACCGGTAAGGATTCACTCACTGGACAAACTAGCACGGAGAAGACTCCCCAACACAGAGCAAGTCTTCAACACACACGAGGATAAATCCCCAACATGGAAGCGACGCTCCAACAACACACAGGATGACGCTTGCACATAAACACGGGGACACGGCCCAACACACACACACATAGTAAACCCTGCAAACACAGGGTACAACCCCAAATACACATGGAGACGGAGTCTCTAACACGATCTGACGACCGGATCACAACACTCACACACACACGCTGCAACAAACGCCGCACAACGACACACACGATCGCATGAAGGTGATCAAACACGACCATATACACAGACGGTCACACACACACACACAGAGTGTAGCACCCCTTAAAAAAAAATTATTATTTTTATTAATATTTGCCAAATAAAAAAAATATTAAATAAACTCTTTAGGAAGTTTATGTAAGAAGTGGAACACGAAGTTATCATATGTAAATGTTATTCATTTAACAAGTGGCTTCCTAGTGCAGTTGCATGGTTAAGTAACTTGCCTTTCAACCCAATGACCAGGGTTCAAATCCTAGCATCCACCATTTACGTTTTTGCCAAATAATTATATGTTATAGACAGATGGGCCATGGATTAGCTGTCCAAACATTATCTCTATCTCTCGTAAAAGCCCCATTATTTCCTAACGTGAATAGTGTCATGAATAGTACCACTTTTTATTTAAAAAGAAGTTTTCAACAAAAATTATATGTAAAAATAGAGAACAATATAAGGATCTTATCCATGAAATTTCATAAACTAACTCCATCAATTTTTAAAGATAAAAATCTTTGAAGTTTAACTTGGAATCTTAACTTATGAATAGTGCACCCCAACTTACAACACTTCGTAAAAGGACACGAACAGCCTATTTGAGTTGGCATCGCACTATGGGATGCTATTATTTCAGATCTGGTTCCCCTCCTGCCTACAAATAATCCTAAAATCCCTATATTATACCCCTCTATTGAGGCAGAGACTCTTGCCTTCTCTGACATTCGAAGCCTTGCTGCAGAGAACGTGAGAGCATTCTCTGAAGCATTGTAGAGGAGGGAAGGAGCTGATCTTCTTCCCTTCTTCTTCCACCTGTGCCCTTTCTGCCACCACACAGAGGTAGGTGATCTCGAGCTTTAACCAAACCATAGCTAATCTAGGTTATATTAACATGTAAAATTAGTGATTAGTCTCATCTCCATGCGGTATTTAGTGGTTACACATCATGTTATAGTAGGTGTTCTCAACTTTTAACTAAACTAATAGCTAATCTAGGATGATTAGTCTAGGCATTTAGTCTTAGGCTCATTTCCATACGATATTTAGTGTTTATAAAGCATGTGTTGGCTTAAATCTAGGATGATTAGTAAGCCTTAACTTCATACCTAAGATAATTAGCATGTATTAACTTTATACCCAGAATAATTAGCAAGTATTAGTCTCATATCTAGAATGATTAACATGTGTTGGCTTAAATCTAGGATGATTAGCATGCATTAGCTTCATACTTGAGATGATTAACATGTATTAGCTTCATACCTAAGCTGATTAGCATGCATTAGCTTCATACTTGAGATGATTAGCATGTATTAGTTTCATACTTAAGCCGATTAGCATGCATTAGCTTCATACTTGAGATGATTAGCATGTATTAGCTTTATACCTAAGATAATTAGCATGTATTAGCCTTATACCCAGAATAATTAACAAGTATTAGCAAGTATTAGCAAGTATTAATCTCATACCTAGAATAATTAGCATGTGTTAGCTTAAATCTAGGATGATTAGCATGTATTAGCTAATATCTATATTTGATATAGTTCATGCTTTAGTAAATGGCCTGTCATTATGTCAATTTCTGTGAAACTAAAACCACCATGTTAAAGATGTTATATGAGAGAAACTAAAGCCTGAAAATAGTGAAAGAAGAAATTGTAGTCAAGAGGATGAAAAATGTGGAAAAAGACCAAGTTGAAAGAGGCCAAGTGGAAAAAGACCAAGTTGAAAGCACAATGAAATGATATTGAAAATATGGAGTTCTAAGAAGGAGAACAATGAAAAATCTAGAGAGAATGAAAATATGTGAAAGAAGAGAAAGTCATAGATTGTAAGGTTAGGAAGAAGTGTTATGAAGAGTGCAGAGAGAGAAAATGAGAGGAAGAAGGTGAAAAATGTGAAAAAAATGAGATCTATAGGCGCAAGTGAACAGTTACTGAGTAAAAAATAGAAGCGTTGAAAATTAATTATAACTTAAAAACTAAGAAGAATTGGAGGATGTGGTAGAAGAAGAAAATCTATATCTACAAGAGAAGAAGAACTTTTGTGAAGAACTCAGAGTGAAAGGAGGATTGGAAGGGCATGAAAACTGGGGAACAAAAGAAAGTATCGACCCTACCTGTTGACAGGGTCGACCCTGCCTGTTGGTAGAGTCGACCCTGCCTGTTGACAGGGTCGACCCTGCCTGTTCACCGCGTTGACGCAGTACTGTTCACCGCGTTGACGCAGTGAACGGCACAGTCGACCTTGCATGTTGACAGGGTCGACCCTGCCTGTTCGCAGGGTTGACGCGATGAACTGATGAGTCGACCCTGCCAGTTCATCGCGTTGACGCGATGAACTGATGAGTCGACCCTGTCAACTGAAAATGAACTGATGAGTCGACCCTGTCAACTGAAAATGAACTGATGAGTCGACCCTGCCAGTTCATCGCGTTGACGCGATGAACTGATGAGTTGACAGGGTCAACTGAAAATGAACTGATGAGTCGACCCTGCCAGTTCATCGCGTTGACGCGATGAACTGATGAGTCGACCCTGTCAACTGAAAATGAACTGATGAGTCGACCCTGCCAGTTCATCGCGTTGACGCGATGAATTGATGAGTCGACCCGGTCAACTGAAAATGAACTGATGAGTCAACCCTGCCAGTTCATCGCGTTGACGCGATGAGCTGATGAGTCGACCCTGCCTGTTCGCAGGGTTGACGCGATGAATTGCCGGGTTGACACGATGAACTACAGCTGGCTCATTGCGTTAACCTGATCGTTAGGCTTTTCGCATTTGCCATCTCCTCCGATAGATGGCAGCCTAAGAGGTGATATTTAACTCCTGACAGGGTCCTCTAAACCCTGTATAATTCTCAGGAAGGGCATCCCACGGTGAGGGTGTCGTTTCTAAAATTGTCAGGTGGCCCATAAGGCACCTCTCTTATCTAGTTTTTTCCGTGTATCAAACGTTACTAGTTTCCACTCCTAGTTCATCCCTACACATTAATGCGCCCTTGGATTCCATTCCATAATTCTACCTTATATATCATACTGGTCAAACCTTGAAATTCCATATTGGCTATAAATGAGAGTGGATGTCGACAGACATGATTAATGCTGTGCATATAGGGCCCGGTCTGGTCCTGGGAGGAGCACTCGAAGGTACTTGTGCCCATGGGAGTTTATTGACCACGGTGTTTGGCATTGCACCGAAGTACTTGCTTGCTAGGCTTTAGACATTCCACTCATTCTCGTGATATTACTTGATTGATTTGACTTGAGACCCGCAGAAGGGTAAAGTTTTGCTTGAATGAAATTGATAAATAGGCAATTCCAATTTTACATACTTAAATTTCTATTACTTTCTATTACTTGCTTGACATGAGTTCTTACTCTCTTGGAAAGATTTCGTTAATTCCAGTTATTACTTGTTTGAATCTCTTGCTATTGCTGCATTGAAGTTGGAATCCTTATACTCTCACTTGTTATTCCTTCACTACTCTTGTCGATTTTTACAATCCTTGATATCTACTCATCTACATGCATAGCTTTACTGACATTAATTGAACTTGTAAACCACTTAAAGCATGTTAAATCTTGAGATGTAATTCCTACTGAGCGATTCGCTCATCTAGTTATTTTCTAATATTTTCAGGTAATTTGGATGTCAACCAACACTCGGAAGGGAATGAGACTGAGTGATGAGTGTTAGAGTGAACTTATCAAATTGTCATGTCCTTTGTGTTATTGTATTAGTTCACTTATGTCAGTTGTATCAATTCATCTATGTCATTTGTATTAGTCAACTTGATTAGAACTGCTTAAGATTTGAAGCCTAGTCGTTGGACTCTGGGAACATATGTATTTGTCCTTTGATTAGTTGTGACAATTGTCAGCTCGTACTATTTGTATTAATTTCGAGTTAAATCTTAGTTATTTGCGCACTCTGATATTTACATGATTGACACGATCTATATAGACGCGTCACGCCTCCGGGTAATCTTCCGCGCTCGGGGCGTGACAGTCTTCGTGGTATCAGAGCCTAGGTTTTCAAACCTAGGGAACTAGAAAAAATAAATGGTTAGAAATTGAAATCTAAGTAAAAACTTGAGTCCAAGGATAGGTAAAACCCAAGTTCAAGGATAGATATACCTTACCCGGTGAGATGGATAGAGCCATGGGTTAAGTTCTACAATGACTTTCGACCTTACAAGTAAATCCGATCTTTATCATACTTAACTCTTTTGTAGGATCATGGCTGCTGAAAGAGCACAATGGCGCGAGATGCAGCGCACCGTGCAGGGCCTTACACAGGCACTACAGCAAGTGGCCCAAGGCGGAGCTAACCGTGGAGCGGGTGACCTCCACAGGAGTTTCCGTAACATGAACCCACCAAAGTTCACAGGTTCGTCCGACCCCGAGGATGCCGAGAATTGGCTAAAGGAGATGGAACGAATCTTCCGTGTAATGCAATGCACGGACGAGGAGAAAGTTTTACTGGCTCTATTCCAACTTGAGCGGGACGCTCGATGCTGGTGGGAATCCATAGAAGCAACACTGCCAGAATACCATGTTACATGGGATGAATTCACGGAGCATTTCAACAACAAGTACTTCTCCGATCATATCCAGGAAAAGAAGGCCACAGAATTCGCCGTTCTAAAACAACGGGGCTTGAAAGTTGCCGAGTATGAGGCCCAGTTCTCCAGATTGTCTAGGTATGCACCCCACTTGGTGTGTACAGAAAAGATGAAGGCAAGAAGATTCCTCAATGGGCTTCGGCCCCATTATATCACACAACTTGCCCCGATGGACATCCAAGTCTATTCGGAGATGGTTCGGCGTGCTCAACTGCTGGAAGACGCCACCGAATTATCTGAGAGAATCCGAGGAAGAGACAAGAAAGAACCCGTCACAAGCTTGGGAAAATTCAAACAATCCTTCAACAAGAAGCAATTCTTCATGGGAGGGGAGCCCTCTAAGGCGAAGAAATTCCAGAAGAATGACAGACCATTCTCCACCACCACACCATCAAAGGAGATTTACAAGTATTGTGATAAAGCTGGTCATAAGACCGAGGAATGCTGGAGAAAGTTAGGAGCTTGTCTTCGATGTGGGAGCCGAGAGCATCGAATCCCAGACTGCCCACTGATGAAGGAACAAGACACCAAAGACGAGAAGCGTCCGGTAAAGAAACAAGGCCGTCTGCAAGCTCTCCAAGAGACGGAACCCACTAAAGGTGGAATTGTGGAAGGTACTCTCACTATTTGTTCAAAAATTGCTCAAGTTTTATTCGATACCGGAGCAACTCATTCATTCGTTTCCAAGAACTTTGCTGCTTCATTTTCTAAGAAACATGAACTGCTAGATTTGGTCATATCTACACCTCTTGGGAATGAGTCTGATATCACTTATCATTATCCAAACTGTGAAGTGATGATTAAGGGAAATAATTTACCTGCTGACCTGATATGTCTAGACATAAAGGGGTATGATGTCATACTAGGTGCCGACTGGCTATCCACATACCAAGCAATTGTAGATTGCCGGCATGGCAAGGTAACTTTCGTAGATTTCCCAGAGCTAGTTTACAATAGCCCTCAGAGTAAATCACTTCTTATATCAGCACTCCGAGCTGATAAACTTATGAATAAGGGATGCATGAGTTTCATAGCATTCGTGACTGCCACGGAAGTCGAGAAGGTTAAACTTAAAGACATCCGTGTAATTCGGGATTTTCCCGATGTTTTTCCAGAAGATTTAACCGGCTTACCCCCGGAAAGGGAAGTGTCGTTCACAATCGACCTTGTCCCTGGTGCTCGTCCTATTTCCAGGGCACCATACAGAATGTCCCCTGCTGAGCTGAAGGAACTAAAAGAGCAGCTAATGGAGTTATTGAACAAGGGTTTCATCAGGCCGAGTACTTCCCCATGGGGAGCACCCGTGCTATTGGTCAAAAAGAAGGACGGATCGATGAGATTATGCATAGATTATCGGCAGCTAAATCACCTTACAATCAAGAACAAGTATCCACTGCCAAGGATTGATGAGCTGTTCGATCAACTTTCTGGAGCTTTATATTTCTCCAAGATTGATCTTCGTTCTGGTTACCACCAATTGAAGATCAAAGAAGAAGACATTCATAAAACTACATTCCGAAGCAGGTATAGGCATTACGAATTTACTGTTATGCCTTTCGGACTAATAAATGCCCCTGCAGCTTTTATGCAGTTAATGAACAGCATATTCAGGCCCTATTTAGACCAATTTATTGTGGTCTTTATTGACAATATTCTGATCTATTCAAAGACCGAAGAGGATCATGAAGAACATCTCAAGAAGGCATTACAGATATTAAGGGGAAACAAGCTATATGCCAAATTCAGCAAATGCGAGTTTTGGCTCGAGGAAGTATCTTTCTTGGGCCATATCATTTCGAAGAATGGAATTGCTGTTGACCCATCAAAGGTCGAAGCCGTGAAGAACTGGGAACGACCCACAAATGTAACTGAGATTCGGAGCTTCTTGGGTCTAGCTGGTTACTACCGGCGTTTTATAAAGGACTTCTCCAAAATTGCTGTTCCCCTGACCAGGTTAACCCGCAAGGAAGTGCCTTATGAGTGGAAGGAAGACTGTGAAAAGAGTTTTCAAACTTTGAAGGATCTCTTGACCACTGCTCCAGTCTTATCATTACCAATGGAAGGAGAAAAATATGAGGTATATACCGATGCTTCTGGTATTGGCCTCGGATGTGTATTGATGCAGAATGGGAGAATCATTGCATACTCTTCCCGATAATTAAAGAAACATGAAGAGAACTACCCAGTTCACGACTTAGAACTGGCTACAGTAGTATTCGCTTTAAAGATCTAGAGGCACTATCTCTACGGAGAACAATTCACTGTGTACTCCGATCATAAAAGCCTCAAGTACTTATTCTCCCAAAAGGAGCTGAACATGCGGCAAAGGCGTTGGCTCGAGTATCTCAAGGATTTCGACTTCACTATACAGTACCATCCTGGTAAGGGTAATTCTGTAGCTGATGCCCTTAGTCGAAAGCCGAGAACAGTATTGGCCAACTGCATGATACAAGAATGGAAACTGCTGGAGAAATTCTCTGAGCTTGATATCAGCACAGATGAGAAGAACATGTGTATTATTCTATCTCATATGAGCCTACATCCAGATTTGCTACCTGAAATCAAGAAGTTACAAGAAGAGGATCCCTCGCTAGTGGAGATAAAGAGCAAGCTGGACGAGAGACTGGATTTCAAGCTGGCACCTGATGGCATATTACTATTTCATGAACGGACATGTGTGCCCGACTGTCCCGAATTGAAGAAGAAGATTCTTGAAGAAGCTCATAGATCGAGGTACACAATCCACCCTGGAGCCACTAAGATGTACCAAGACTTGAAAAGAACTTTCTGGTGGTCTAACATGAAAAGGGAGGTAGCAGACTTTGTGTCTCGTTGCCTCACATGCCAACAAGTGAAGGCGGAACATCAAAAATCCGCCGGAAAGCTACATCCGCTGGATATTCCCAAGTGGAAGTGGGAAGACATTGGCATGGACTTTATCATGGGTTTGCCCAAGTCTAGGGGCGGATAAGATGGAATTTGGGTAATTATTGACCGGTTAACTAAATCGGCCCATTTCTTACCCATCAAAAGTCGATGGTCAGTTGACGTACTTGCTGCCCTGTATATTAAGGAGATGGTTAGATTGCATGGAGTTCCCGTCTCGATCGTATCTGACCGAGACCCACGCTTCACCTCTCATTTTTGGAAGGGTCTACAACACTCTCTGGGGACGAAACTTAATTTCAGCACTGCTTTCCATCCCCAGACAGATGGTCAGACTGAAAGGACAAATCAGGTTGTTGATGATATGTTAAGGGCATGTATTATAGATTTCGGCAGAAGCTGGCATGACCACTTACCACTAGCCGAATTTGCATATAATAACAGCTATCAAGCTAGTATTCAAATGGCTCCTTTCGAGGCGCTTTATGGCAGGAGTTGTCGTTCTCCAATATGCTGGGAAGAAGTCGGTGAAAGACAAATTCTAGGCCCAGATATGGTTAGAGATTCGACTGAGAAGATACACCTTATCAGAGAGAGACTCAAGGTAGCTCAGTGCAGGCAAAAATCTTATGCTGATAACAGAAGGAGAGATTTGGAATTTCAAGTGGGTGACCATGTATTTCTCAAGGTATCTCCCGGCCGAGGTATTAGAAGATTCGGTGTTAAGGGCAAGCTTACACTAAGGTTTATCGGTTCATTTGAAGTATTGGAAAGAGTGGGCGAGGTGGCTTACCGCATTGCCCTACCTCTTCAACTCTCAGAAGTGCATAATGTATTTCATATATCTATGCTGAAGAAATATGTGCACGACCCTTCTCACATCATCAATCATGCTGAATTGGTGATTCAAAGGGATCTTACTTATGAGCAAAGGCCGATGCGGATCCTCGACCGTGAAGTTCGAGTTCTAAGGAGCAAGACGATCCCTATGGTAAAAATCCAATGGAATCGATGCTCGGAGCTAGAAGCAACTTGGGAGATCGAGGAATCTATGAAGAGAAGATACCCAGAACTATTTTAGTCAGCAAGTATCTTTTACTTTCTACAGTATCCTTATGTAGTTGAATTTACCCTTATACAATTGAATTTGGGGACCAAATTCTTTTAAGTAGGGGAAGGTGTAGCACCCCTTAAAAAAAATTTATTATTTTTATTAATATTTGCCAAATAAAAAAAATATCAAATAAACTCTTTAGGAAGTTTATGTAAGAAGTGGAACACGAAGTTATCATATGTAAAAGTTATTCATTTAACAAGTGGCTTCCTAGTGTAGTTGCATGGTTAAGTAACTTGCCTTTCAACCCAATGACCAGGGTTCAAATCCTAGCATCCACCATTTATGTTTTTGCCAAATAATTATATGTTATAGACAAATGGGCCATGGATTAGCTGTCCAAACATTATCTCTATCTCTCGTAAAAGTCCCATTATTTCCTAACGTGAATAGTGTCATGAATAGTATCACTTTTTATTTAAAAAGAAATTTTCAACAAAAATTATATGTAAAAATAGATAAAAATATAAGGATCTTATCCATGAAATTTCATAAACTAACTCCATCAATTTTTAAAGATAAAAATCTTTGAAGTTTAACTTGGAATCTTAACTTATGAATAGTGCACCCCAACTTACAACACTTCATAAAAGGACACGAACAGCCTATTTGAGTTGGCATCGCACTATAGGATGCTATTATTTCAGATATGGTTCCCCTCCTGCCTATAAATAATCCTAAAATCCTTATATTATACCCCTCTATTGAGGCAGAGACTCTTGCCTTCTCTGACATTCGAAGCCTTGCTGCAGAGAACGTGGGAGCATTCTCTGAAGCATTGTAGAGGAGGGAAGGAGCTGATCTTCTTCCCTTCTTCTTCCACCTGTGCCCTTTCTGCCACCACACAGAGGTAGGTGATCTCGAGCTTTAACCAAACCATAGCTAATCTAGGTTATATTAACATGTAAAATTAGTGATTAGTCTCATCTCCATGCGGTATTTAGTGGTTACACATCATGTTATAGTAGGTGTTCTCAACTTTTAACTAAACTAATAGCTAATCTAGGATGATTAGTCTAGGCATTTAGTCTTAGGCTCATTTCCATGCGATATTTAGTGTTTATAAAGCATGTGTTGGCTTAAATCTAGGATGATTAGTATGCCTTAGCTTCATACCTAAGATAATTAGCATGTATTAACTTTATACCCAGAATAATTAGCAAGTATTAGTCTCATATCTAGAATGATTAACATATGTTGGCTTAAATCTAGGATGATTAGCATGCATTAGCTTCATACTTGAGATGATTAGCATGTATTAGCTTCATACCTAAGCCGATTAGCATGCATTAGCTTCATACTTGAGATGATTAGCATGTATTAGTTTCATACCTAAGCCGATTAGCATGCATTAGCTTCATACTTGAGATGATTAGCATGTATTAGCTTTATACCTAAGATAATTAGCATGTATTAGCCTTATACCCAGAATAATTAGCAAGTATTAGCAAGTATTAGCAAGTATTAATCTCATACCTAGAATAATTAGCATGTGTTAGCTTAAATCTAGGATGATTAGCATGTATTAGCTAATATCTATATTTGATATAGTTCATGCTTTAGTAAATGGCCTGTCATTATGTCAATTTCTGTGAAACTAAAACCACCATGTTAAAGATGTTATATGAGAGAAACTAAAGCCTGAAAATAGTGAAAGAAGAAATTGTAGTCAAGAGGATGAAAAATGTAGAAAAAGACCAAGTTGAAAGAGGCCAAGTGGAAAAAGACCAAGTTGAAAGCACAATGAAATGATATTGAAAATAGGGGGTTCTAAGAAGGAGAATAATGAAAAATCTAGAGAGAATGAGAATATGTGAAAGAAGAGAAAGTCATAGATTGTAAGGTTAGGAAGAAGTTTTATGAAGAGTGCAGAGAGAGAAAATGAGAGGAAGAAGGTGAAAAATGTGAAAAAAAATGAGATCTATAGGCGCAGGTGAACAATTACTGAGTAAAAAATAGAAGCGTAGAAAATTAATTATAACTTAAAAACTAAGAAGAATTGGAGGATGTGGTAGAAGAAGAAAATCTATATCTACAAGAGAAGAAGAACTTTTGTGAAGAACTCAGAGTGAAAGGAGGATTGGAAGGGCATGAAAACTGGGGAACAAAAGAAAGTATCGACCCTACCTGTTGACAGGGTCGACCCTGCCTGTTGACAGGGTCGACCCAGCATGTTCACCGCGTTGACGCAGTACTGTCCACCGCGTTGACGCAGTGAACGGCAGAGTCGACCCTGCCTGTTGACAGGGTCGACCCTACCTGTTCACCGCGTTGACGCAGTGAACGGCAGAGTCGACCCTGCCTGTTGATAGGGTCGACCCTGCCTGTTCGCAGGGTTGACGCGATGAACTGATGAGTCGACTCTGCCAGTTCATCGCGTTGACGCGATGAACTGATGAGTCGACCCTGTCAACTGAAAATGAACTGATGAGTCGACCCTGCCAGTTCATCGCGTTGACGCGATGAACTGATGAGTCGACCCTGTCAACTGAAAATGAACTGATGAGTCGACCCTGTCAACTGAAAATGAACTGATGAGTCGACCCTGCCAGTTCATCGCGTTGACGCGATGAACTGATGAGTCGACCCTGTCAACTGAAAATGAACTGATGAGTCAACCCTGCCAGTTCATCGTGTTGACGCGATGAACTGATGAGTCGACCCTGCCTGTTCGCAGGGTTGACGCGATGAACTGCCGGGTTGACACGATGAACTACAGCTGGCTCATTGCGTTAACCTGATCGTTAGGCTTTTCGCTTTTGCCATCTCCACCGATAGATGGCAGCCTGAGATGTGATATTTAACTCCTGACAGGGTCCTCTAAACCCTGTATAATTCCCAGGAAGGGCATCCCACAGTGAGGGTGTCGTTTCTAAAATTGTCAGGTGGCCCATAAGGCACCTCTCTTATCTAGTTTTTTCCGTGTATCAAACGTTACTGGTTTCCACTCCTAGTTCATCCCTACACATTAATGCGCCCTTAGATTCCATTCCATAATTCTACCTTATATATCATACTGGTCAAACCTTGAAATTCCATATTGGCTATAAATGAGAGTTGATGTCGACAGACATGATTAATGCTGTGCATATAGGGCCCGGTCTGGTCCTGGGAGGAGCACCCGAAGGTACTTGTGCCCATGGGAGTTTATTGACCACGGTGTTTGGCATTGCACCGAAGCACTTGCTTGCTATGCTTTAGACATTCCACTCATTATCGTGATATTACTTGATTGATTTAACTTGAGACCCACAGAAGGGTAAAGTTTTGCTTGAATGAAATTGATAAATAGCCAATTCCAATTTTACATGCTTAAATTTATATTACTTTCTATTACTTGCTTGACATGAGTTCTTACTCTCTTGGAAAGATTTCGTTAATTCCAGTTATTACTTGTTTGAATCTCTTGCTATTGCTGCATTGAAGTTGGAATCCTTATACTCTCACTTGTTATTCCTTCACTACTCTTGTCGATTTTTACAATCCTTGATATCTACTCATCTACATGCATAGCTTTACTGATATTAATTGAACTTATAAACCACTTAAAGCATGTTAAATCTTGAGATGTAATTCCTACTGAGCGATTCACTGATCTAGTTATTTTCTAATATTTTCAGGTAATTTAGATGTCAACCAACACTCGGAAGGGAATGAGACTGACTGATGAGTGTTAGAGTGAAGTTATCAAATTGTCATGTTCTTTGTGTTATTGTATTAGTTCACTTATGTCAGTTGTATCAATTCATCTATGTCATTTGTATTAATCAACTTGATTAGAACTGCTTAAGATTTGAAGCCTAGTTGTTGGA
This sequence comes from Amorphophallus konjac, assembly GCA_022559845.1. NCBI lineage: Eukaryota > Viridiplantae > Streptophyta > Magnoliopsida > Alismatales > Araceae > Amorphophallus > Amorphophallus konjac. The sequence goes on along the minus strand of CM040118.1, from coordinate 388,181,030 downwards.
CTCTGGGAACATATGTATTTGTCCTTTGATTAGTTGTGACAATTGTCAACTCGTACTATTTGTATTAATTTTGAGTTAAATCTTAGTTATTTGCGCACTCTGATATTTACATGATTGACACGATCTATATAGACGCGTCACGCCTCCGGGTAATCTTCCGCGCTCGGGGCGTGACACAGAGTATGCTTTCAGAAATTAAACAAATGTTCAAGGCAAGCTCAGATCAGTGTGAAATACATGATAAACATCACAACCAAGTAAAAATTAGATGAAGAAAATATCCCCCTTTGGTTTCCACAATGAAAGGAGGATGTCGCTTGACAACTCGGATCGGATGATGGCGATTCTTACGTCCTCTTGTTCCTCTCGTCAATCCGCTCCTTTTATTCTTCTTCCACGAAGCCCGAAGATGCCTGGATGTAGATCAAATCCACCTTGCGAGATCTTCTTCTCTCCTCCTTGGCCTTCTTCTCCTACAAGATAGAAAGTAATCTCATTAGGGTATATTTCTTGTCAAATTCGTAGCTCTCACTTAAGCATATATAGAAGACACCAAGAGACCAACATAACCCTTCTAGAATCCTATAAAAAGACCCTAATATGACTCCTAAGAACCTAGGGGCAAAAGGGGTAAAGGTTGGAGCACAAATGGGTTAGGTTTAGTGGGTTTTCGGATACACGTTTTTAGGTTTACGCCGCGAACGGTCGACCGGAACCTTCGGGCGGTCGATCGGAATTTTACAGATTGAAAACTCCCCATCACTGGGAATTTCGGTCGACTGAAGCCCTATGGGCGGTCGACCGAAATCTGGGTTTTCTCATATTTGTAGAATGCAGCCCCTTAACACATTGCACCCCATTCAAAACATTGTGGCATCAACTCCTTTGATCATTGAAAGTTTAAATAAAGTATTTAAACTGCAAAACCATAAGAAAAATGATTAGAACTTTAGCTCAATAATCAATATGATAAATGTATGAAATGCATACATGAAAGTCCATGTTCAAGGTGCATACGAACACTTGGAAATCATGATCATCCTAAACTTAGGATCAAGTTCATATATCAATTCCTTTATGCAATGTGATAACATCATGAACCCAAATTATATATATATAATGAGAGTGTATGATTCAATTAATCTCTGTCAAGATTTGCATGAGGAATCTATAAGATGCATCCAACTTAACAATCCTTTGAAGAGCATGCATGAAGTACATTCATCAACCTTAAGAACTTAGTGAGGAGATATGCATGTTAACTTAATCAAAACAAGATTTTTTAACTCCTCATGAAGGATATGCATGGAAATCATTCAAGGTCTTACAAAAGACCCATGAAACCTTCATTACATAAAAGCCATTCTTCACAACCCCATGAGATAGAAAAAGTGAGACGATATTACCATGCATCCATGTGATGTTTAAGTGTGATCCAACCATTTCTTTCCTACAAGTAACACAATGGAGCCATGTTAGTGTTGAATTGATAATCAATCATTGCAACCATTTATCACTAGATGCTCATTTCAACATGACCAAGAATCCATATAATGAGAGAACATCAATAAAATTACATCCATCAAATTTCAAGTGAATAGATTGAGGATGTTGCAAGTCCAAAAATCTCATGTGAAAAATACATGACAATCTTCAATCAAGATTTTGAAAAGTCCTTTGATGAAATGCATAAAACATGGAAAGAGTCAACGCAAAGCAATAAGAGAGTTAACTCCCTTTGTGAGGAAGAACTTCATTGATGGACTCCTTTGAGTTCTAAGCTTGAACCATGGATTTCGATTCTGCAAGCCATGGTAAACATAGCGTGAGTTCTTTAAACAACAATCATTCATATAACTTCCAAGTGAGAATCTTGAAGTCATATGTTAACTCATTAACTAAGATGCATACATGTTGCTCAATGAAACACACACAGGCATGTTCAATGATGTACATCGCCACAAGCACAATCATTTTGTTATCATCAAAACTAAACACCAAACATCAACTAGGAGATGCAACAATCTCCCTCAACAATTTCTTCTTCGCATGCACAAACTTTATCATTCAACATAGAATTCACAGATTTAAAAGCTTCATTTTCTTCCTTGAGTTCTTTATTTTCAACATTTATAGAATACAATTTTTCAGTCAATTTCTCAAGGACTTTCTCAGTTTCAACAAGCTTTGAGATCCTAGCAAGCAACTGTTCATTCTCATGTTTCAACATTGAGTTTTATTTTTCAAACTTATCAAAGCATTTCAATCTACCTTCAAGCAAAACATTTTCGATTAGTATGGCACCATTTTTCTTTTTAAGTTCCTTATTTTCATTCATGATGCTCTTGCTATCAATTTCATAATCAAGAAGTTTTTCAAACATTTTATCACCGTCAGACAAAGAATCCAACTTGTTTCTAAGACAATTTTCTGTTTCTTCAAGCAATGAGATCTTGGACAACAAGAGTTTGTTCTGATCAAGTAAATCATGGGAATCATTATCAATTTCAAGAGTAGTATTAGATTTTCTAAACATCTCAAGTTCTTCATTCATACAAGACATCTCATCTGAAAATAATTCAACTTTGGATTCTAGAAGTTAATTTTCATATTCTAGGTTCTCAATCTTTGACTCCAAAGTTTTACAATTTTCACAGGAAGGATTATCATGTACATTCTCATTAATCTTCCTTTTCAAAATTTTATTTTCAGATTTAATTTTCTTGCATTTATCATACATTTCATTATATGCCATTTGCCATTCCTCAATAGAAAGTTCTTCGGATTCAGAATTTACCTCATCATAATTTTCTTCATTGAGTTGATCATCATCGTTGGGCATGAGACAATTTTATCCTTCCATCTCTTGAGCTTTGATCAACTGATCCATAAGCTCCTTTGCCGTTCTACAAGAAGAAGCAAATGGAAACACATGAGTACCAACGATACTTTTCAATAACATAAGACAGTGACATTTTCATGGTTCAACAATTTATCTTGATTAGACCACTTGGTATCATCTAGAGGCAATATGTGAGGACCATCATAAATCAACTTCCACAGATTAGGATTAACTGAATTGATCATTCCACGGATTTTACCTAACCATGAAGTAAAATCAAAACCATTAAAATATGGAAGGCAATTCATCGACATATGCTCAACAGAAAAATTCATGATTGTAGAATGCTCTGGGATCACTCTGTAGATGTTGAGATCAAGGGACAACAGAGCCTCGCTCTGATACCAATTGTTGGGTACCGTAGTGCAGGAACACGGATCTAGAGGGGGGGTGAATAGATCCCTCTACGAAAAATATATGTCCAATTAAAATCTTAAACCTACTCGCAGCGGAATTAGCAAGTTTAACAAGATTGAGGAATTTAAACTAAATAGAATAAACTAGATTCTCTCAATCTTACCGAGCTCATACGATCTTAAATAGATTAAACGGTGATGCACACAATCACATAATTCAAACCATGAGACACGGGGATTTTTAAGGTGGTTCGGGACCACGACGGGTTCCCTACGTCCACCCCTCACCAAACCGGTGAGGCTTCACTGCTGTTAAAAATAGCCTGGGGAAAAATCCCCCCACACACACAGAGCCAAGTTCCAACACACACACGTAGGGCGATGCCTACACAACCACACGGGAGTAAACTCCCAACCACACACGGGGAACACACCCCAAGTTACGCCCAAGCACACACGCGGATATGCTCCGCACAAAATGACGCACACGCATCAAACACAAACACTCGGAGAACCCTTTCTCCGAACCACCACACAAGATAATCGTTTAGAAGAAGATGAAGTGTTCACGGATGTATACAATAGACTCCAAACAAACTCTAGGGACTGAATCAAAGAAGATATAGCATGTATGAAACTCCCCTTTCAAGGAATACTCCGGCACTTCTTGGCTCGTTGTCGGATGGTCGCAATTCCGGCATCATCTTACTGCTCTCCTTCAGCCACTCCTCTTTTCCTTCTATCACGAGCTCCAAATCTTCATGGATGTAGATGATAACCTCCTTGCAAGAGCTCCTCTTCCTTTCCCCCATTTTCTTCTCCTACAAGAAAAAGCAAATAAGCATTAGGGTTCATCTCCTTACAAAACTCAGAGTTCACATTCATATATATAGAGGAAAGGCCAAATGACTCATATAACCCTCCTAAAACATGTTAGAAACACCCTCATAACATTAGGAACTTTTGAGGGGTAGTTTGGTAAAGTTTCACAAGGTTTAGAATAGGTTTAGACACTTTACGGAACTCCCGTTCCAGAAGGGTCGACCCTTGGGGTGGACCCTCGGGGAACAGAGGTTGGCCAGATAGCAAAAAGAAAACCCAGCTCACAGGGGTCGACCCTTGGGGTCGACCCTTGCAGTGGGTCGACCCCAAGGGTCGGCCCCTGCAAGCAGAGTCTAAAAAGTGGGTTTTGTCCAGTCCAGAACCACTAAGGGTCGACCCCAGGGGTCGACCCATGTCAGTTTGAATTATAAAAACACTTCAAACCCCCATTAATTCATGAAAAAATAAATGATTAAATATTATCATAATCCTATGATGATCAGCCATGAATTTTCATCCGGAAAAATATGATAAAATAAGAGGTTAGATGAGAATCAAAATCCTTGCATCAAGCATTAACACTATGAACATGTTCACATCAAAACACATCATTGAACCTATTCAAACATGTATTTGACTTTCCATTCACAACCAACAAAAACACATTTCACCAAATGACAAGGTTTTGAAATGATAAACATGAATCTATCATTCAACCAAATATAATGACATGGGATCTCAACCGTTCAACTACTTTCTTGTATCTTTCATAATTTCAATATCAAAATACTTCAATACCCAAATGTTAACAATCATGCCAAATGCAAAGCATGTAGAAAAGCATGGGAACACATTCATTCAAATGGCATTCTTGTTGATAAAGACTAACATTCATGAAGCATTGATATCACGAGGAGCATTGTCATAAACATAGAATCTTCAAGACGCATGCATCACATGCATCACACACATTAGTGAATATCCAATCATGCAAACATATTTTCTCATGAATTCTCATTGAGTACATGACATATGCATTCTTCCAAGTATGTTTCACAAATTCATTCTCATTCTAGAACATGACTCCATAGCAAGAGAACAAGGATGATTCAAGTACATGAAAACATGAAGAAACATTCATGCACAAGGCCAAGCAACAAGGTTATTTTGTAATCATCAAAATCACATACGCAACATGTTAAAGCATTGGCACTCGCATCGATAGATGCTCTGATGATGATGAAGATGTTAAACCTATTGTCGTCCACGGTGACAGATGAAAATGAACATGAAGATGTGAAGATAAAAATGTTAAACCATTGGCACTCGCGCCGACAGATGCTCTGATGATGATGAAGATGTTAAACCTATTGTCGTCCACGGCGATAGATGAAAATGAACATGAAGATGTGAAGATGAAGATGTTAAACCATTGGCGCCCCCGCCAAAAGATAATCGATGATGACAATGATATTCGATGATGTTCGAAGATATTCAATGATGATAAAGATGTTCGATGATGTTTGAAGATATTCAATGATGATAAAGATGATTCGAAGTTGATTCGATGATGTTCGAAGATATTCGATGGTGATAAAGATATTCGATGATGATAAAGATGATTCGAAGTTGATTTGATGATGTTCGAGGATATTCGACGATAATAAGGATGTTCGAAGATATTCGATGATGATAAAGATGTTTGATGACGTTCGAAGTTGATTCAATGATGTTCGATGATGATCAATGATGATCGAGATGTCAACCCATTGGCGTCCGCACCAACAGATGTTGAGGATGATCAAGTTATTCAACCGTCGGTGCTCAAGCCGACAGATGTTCAATGTTCAGCCATTGGCAATCAAGCCAACAAAAAAAGAAAAAAAAAGAGAAAAAGAAGAGAAAAAAAGGGGAAAAAAAGAGAAAAAAACTTATCAAAGTCACCGGGGGGTGTCGATTTATCAAGTCCCACCGGAATTCAAAATTCCCTCCGGCTTAGACCATCTCATCTTGGCCGAACGACCAAACAACTGCATCCCATGCAGTGGCAGAAAACCCCATATGTGGCTCAACACCATTTTATAGTGTCCCATCGATGCATAAAACTTCTGACTTGGATCTTCCGTCTAGGCTGGTAAACAAAAAACTCTCGCTCTGGCTGGGACCTTCCGTCCCGGTCAATGAATAAAAAGACCTCCTTCCTTTGACCCAGATCCTCCGTCTGGATTCAGTGAACAAAAAGACCCCCATTCTTGCTTTGGCACTAACCCCGTGTCAATGAATAAACCATGTCGGTCCCCGACTCCCTGTCAGCATCGATGAATAAACCGGTGGCCCAGACCTTCCGTCTGAAGCCATGAACAAAAAGACCCTTGCTTCGGCACTAACCCCGTGTCAATGAATAAACCACGTCGGTCCCCAACTCCCTATCGACATCGACGAATAAACCAGCAGCGCAGACCTTCCGCCTGAAGCCATGAACAAAAAGACCCTTGCTTTGGCACTAACCCGGTGCCGATGAATAAACCACCTTAATATTACAACTTCCCTGTCCCACCGACGAATAAACCTACGGCTCGGGCCTCCCGCCCGAAGCTGTGAATAAAAAGACCCTTCCACTCTGGATCGGACCCTTTGTCCGGCTAGAGAACAAAAAGACCCCTCATACAATCGAAAACCCCGGTGCAGAAAAGAATGGAAAGAACCCCCTTGCTTTGTCCATGACCTTCCGTACAAGTCGATGAACAAAAATAACCCCTCTTTGCTTCGGCTCGGACCTTCCATCCAAGTCGATGAACAAAAAGAACCTCTTTGCTTCAGATCGGACCTTCTGTCCAAGTCAATGAACGGAAAGAACCATCTTTGCTTTGGCTTGGACCTTCCGTCCAAGTCGATGAACAAAAAGAACCTCTTTGCTTCGGCTCGGATCTTCCGTCCAAGTCGATGAACAAAAAGAAAATCTTTGCTTTGGATCGGACCTTCCGTCCAAGTCGATGAATAAAAAGACCCTCTTTGCTTCGGCTCGGACCTTCCGTCCAAGTCGATGAACAAAAAGAACCCACCTTGCTTGGCTCAGACCTTTCGTCCAAGTCAATGAACAAAAATAACCCACCTTGCTTGGCTCGGACCTTCCGTCCAAGTCGATGAACAAAAAGAACCCGCCTTGCTTAGCCTGGACCTTCCGTCCAAGTCAATGAATGAAAATAACCATCTTTGCTTTGGTCCGGACCTGCCGTCCAAGTCAACGAATAAAAAGACCCCCTCGGCTTTGGCGCTCACCCCATGTCAATGAATAAACCACGCCAGCTCCCGGCACCCTGTCAGCATTGACGAATAAACCTTCGGCCTAGACCTTTCATCTAAGCCAATGAATAAACAATCCTCTTTAACCTAACACTATCCATCTGCCCCACCACGATGTTTAATATGACCTAAATGGCTTAAAACTTACGTCTAAGGCCAGATGAACCTAATTCTTTGCGTTAGCATAGGCCCAATGCTGACGATGCTATCTGGATTGGTATCCGGCTCTCTATCGGAACCAATCGCTATAGTGCACGGCCAAGGCTGTTCACGTGAAATTGATGATGTTCTACTCCAATGTCGACCACCTATCGGACAGGAAGATACACTCGCCGGTCCCACACACTCGTCCCTCGCTTGCGCCACCCGCGAGTGGGGGGCATTTGTGGGCATCAAAAAAATGGTGATCATACGGCATGCGCGTCCCGGCACCGAGGAGCAAGCCGAAGACGAAAAGGCCGAATAAACCTATACCTCCTTCGAGCAGGACGAACACCTGTCTGGTGCTCCGCCACCCAACAAGGAAGCCCCTCAAGCATAAGAGATGGCCCCAGCTCCTCAACCTGCAGTGCCGAAGGCTGAATCAGGAAAAGCCTAAAAATTCAGACACGGGTTCAACACGTGCCGAAACTCACGCAAAGTCCAAGGCAGAGACTCGGAGGCTTTAAGATGACCACCCCGGAGGCGGTGCATTACAACTAAGGCATTACGGGAGGGCAAGTGTTCATCTGAATCACCGCGAAGTCGAGATGGAATCTCTTGACACTTAAACTGGCGCAGCCTTGCCCATGTTGCACTTAAACCAGTGCACCCAATGGAGGCTCTTAAACCGACGCGCCCCTCCTTTGGCCATCAAACTGGCGCACCCCTACTATGGACACTCAAACGACGCGCTAACATATGTGGGTTTAAATCGGCGTGCCTACCACCCGCGCCGGTTTAACCTAATGTAGTGCCATCCGCCAGTCGATACTCTATTTTCACATCAGTCTGGTGCGCAGAGAGCATTCAATGCTATGAAGCCCTGTCTCCACCTCCGTTCGATAGCGCAGCAGCATCAACGGTGAAGGCTGGCATCGATGGTGGCAGCAGCAGAAGATCTCCTAGAAAACTCGTAAACATCCTGTCCTAGGACAAACGCCAGTGTACTCCGCGAATCACCGGATGCCAGCGTAACAGGTCAACTCCAGACTGCATTGCGGATGAGGCAGAGGTGGCGGGAACTCTCCCCACTGCCCATTCTATAAAAGGCAAGCCCAGGCAAAACTGGAAGGGGTTGGTTCGGTTGCCTCTCTCAGGGGGTTCAATCCATTGAGAGGGAGCTTCGTCAACCCACGCCTGCGAGGTGAAGAAAATGGAGTGAGTGTGAGAGAGAGGTGAGCTTGGGAAAGGGGTTTAGGCTTTGCCCTCCTCCCACCATTATATCTTTTCTCTTTCGTTCCTGCTTTCTTTTGTTATGGGGTGATCCTCCTTCTGTATTTCATTTCTCCCCTTCCCTCGTGGACGAATAAAAAGAGTGGCTTTCGCAAGTATACGTAGTGTTCTACTACTTTTGCTTCCTTCCTTTTCTCCCGCTCTTCTAATCATCCAGGGGCCTCGGAGGCTCGCCTCTCTATGGCATGCCCTCTGAGAGAACCCGTCTGAAGGGTGAACATTTATAGCCTTCATGGCGAACATCCATCCCTATGAAGCTCTCACGAAGCTATGACCCGTGTGTTGCTAGAACCCCTTGAAGGCTGGTCCTCGTGCTTCTGCACTCACCTGTGGGTCACCAGACCGCCGTCGGGCTACTCCGAGTTTTGGGTATCATCCCAGAATATTCCGTTTGACGATCCCCTATTTCCCCTGGCAAGCCTCAGTCCGGGGGAGATGCTACCCAATTTTCGCCAGGAACGTGAGCAATAAGAATGAAGAACACGGGCATATAAGGGGAGTGAACGAACTGAACTCTGAACTATACATAAACTGAACCTCTGAGTTCCAAGACTTTCATATAATAAGCCCCTGAACAAAAATGCTCGAAGCCTCTTGTTGATGAATCTTTATAGGTGAAGAAGACATTTCAACCCTCTCACTGAATCAACGAACGAGAGAATAAAACATTCAAAATCTTCTCCTTAGCCACCTGTTCAATCTGCAATCTAATAAAAAGAAGAATAAAGCAAAATCCGGCACGGCCTTAACCCGGCATGCCCTAATCCGGCGCGCGGGGGGGGGGGGGAGGTGCCGCGCAGGTTTCGATCTCCTCTCAAAACCCAATTTCCTAAACTCATCCTAATCCGGCGCCTGGGTGGCGTGCCGGTTTAACCTCTCTCACAAAACTCACTCCCACAAGGTTCACCCGAAATCGGTGCGCCCCTTGCTTGCCCACCAGAACCGGTGCGCTGTTGCTTGCCCACCAGAATCGGCGCGCTCTTGCTTGCCCACCAAAACTGGCACGCCCCTATGCTCCTTCTAAATTGGTGCGCCCTCCCTCCTAAGCCTTAACCGGCGCGCCCTCTTCCATCTTGAAGCCGATGTGCCTTCCGAACAAAAAAACAATTAACCAAATAGAAGAAAAGATGTGAAACTAATTAATAGAAATGAACCACCCGTGTGTGAATAAACATTGAAATTTAACAACTAGAACAATGATAATAAAAAAATGCTATAGCTATGCATACCTCGGGATCCTCGCTCCTCTGGACTGAGTGTGAAAAGAAAAGAAATGATGCCCCAATAAATTGGACGTGGACCTCAGGAGCCCCTCCCGACATGGCCATGATCTGAAGTCATCCTGGGCCAACAGTTCGTTAACTCGACCCGCCTATGTCGGGATCCAATCCCGCATCTGCATTAAACTTGCCATATCTGTGGCAGACATTTGGACGGTTTTATCACCGTACCTTTCGCTACAAATACGGACTTCCGTCCGAACAAGAAACGGTCCACCAGTGACCGACATATATGAATTTATGAATGTTTACGCCCCAATCCGGGGTTTGTTTAAACACAATCCGAGATTTAACTCTCGCTTTCGTTATTATGAATTTTAGGTCGTATGGTCCCTTTTCCTGGTAATCAATCAAGGGTTTTCCACTCTCCCAGGAGATGTAATTAACGTCGTGACCTTTATGGCATGGCGGGTTCTCAGTCCCGACACGATACACACAATCGTCTGACTAGTCAGATCGAGCGCACCCAGGGCTTCCTCGAAGCCTGAATAAATCATCACTTAGGTGACTGGCACACCCTCGCACTCAATAAATCGAATAAATGAATGAACAAACGAATAAGCAAATAAACAAAAGAAGTGCTCCCGAAAGTGCATCCACACATACGCACTAAGTTGTTTACGCCGCTACACACACCGCTTACACACACTTCTTACACACACTAAGTGTTTGTTAGATCTCTACTCCGTAATGCAGCAGATCCTTCTATCTGCCAGAATTTCAGATTATTTTATCAAGCCAGTCAGCTCTTCACTACGTCAATCTGATTCATAAAGAATTTAAATCTCGCTCCAGTGTTTCTAAGTGTCATTGGTGAATCCGCTGTGTGCTGAAACCAGAGCTTCATCTGGTTAAATTTTTTAAAGGGGCGTAATAAATTCACCCCCCCTTTTGATTACGGTTGCACCAAGAGACCTAACAATTGGTATCAGAGCGGGTCTCTGTCATACCCAGATCCAACGATCTACAGAGAAGATCTCGATGCACCTGCTATCTTGAGTTCTTTCTCTGAACAGGTTTCCATGATTTCTCGGCCAGTTTTTGATGGCTTGTAAGCTTGTAAGCTCATATGATCCTAAGTTCTGGAGGATTATTACGAATGGTCCTTTTAACCTGCCTGAGGACAAATCAGAATGAACTGCTGATCACTAGTACAAACATTGTAATAATCTTGAAGTTTTAAATTTGTTAAAAGTTACAGTAGATCTCACCAAATTTTCATTTGTTTCCAACTGTAGCACGGCCAAGGACATCGTGGATGGGTTGGTGGCATCCATGAAGAAAAGGAAAGGCACGACTTCCTAATGGCCAGCAGTAATGATTAGCCCAGTGATCCCTCCTCTCAGGCAAGCTCTGATCCTGAAGATTTTACCTTTGATGAACTTATGGATGCTATTGACGAGTTGGTAAAGCAATACAAGAAATTAAAATCTGAAAATAAAAAATTGAAAAAGAAACTTGAAGATAATTCTAATGATAATTCCTCTTGTAAAAATTGCTCTGCTCTAGAAAAGATGAATGAATCTCTTTTTCTTGATGTAGATTTACATAAAGAACAAATCAGTTGCTTGAGGGATGAAAGTGGAACCCTTCAAGATAAAATCTCGAACCTGGAAGAGATTAAAAAGCAATTCCAAGATAAATTAGACTCAATGTCTAATGATCAACACTTCTTTGATGAACTGATTGAAAACAAGGCACTCGCTGATGAGAATGAAAAATTGAAAGAACAGAATACAATGTTGATTAAAAAATTTAGTGCTTACGAAAAGTGGAAATGTGTGGCTATTGATGAACCAGAAAAACTGCTTGAGTTAGAGCTAGAAATTGAGAGTTATAAAACTGTGAATGCCATGCTATGCGACAAGATCAAAACATGTGAGGAAGAATCTGTCAGTTCTGAACTGCACATTTCATCCCTGGAAAAAGAAATTAGGGATTTGAATGATTCACAAAATTTTTTAAGGGTAGAGAAAACTTAGACAAGCTCTTGGGGAGTAAAGTTAACTTTTAGAGAGAAGGGCTTGGGTACACTATAGTGAATAAGAAGTCCTTTGAAAATAAACTGTACATCTTCTTTGTCTCCAGTTCGGATGAGGCCAACGCTTCTAAAACACCCCAAAAATAGTTTGATGTTCAAAAATCTCAAGAACATAACAAAAACCAGAAAAAGAAAACTTTTAAACAAAAATAGAAAAATGACTTTGTTTGTTTTGGTGTTCATGCTAGGAAACCTAGTGCCAAACACCATGTTTCCAAAAAGAAAAAGAAAGTTTCATGTTTTTATTGTGGAGATCAGTCATGGATGACTGCCATATCATGAAAAATGATTAGTCAATAGCATGCAAAAACAAAACTATTTTCAGCTGCAATAAAGGACCAACTAAGAAAACTCAGTCTTGCTACTGTTATCATTGTGGAAAGCCTGGATACAATTGTTTGTCCCGAGTAGGCGAGTGGACATGAAGGGGGGGTTGAATTATCCCCTAATAAAAATGGTAAATTAAAAACTAACTAAGTAGAATTAACACCTTTTAACAAGATTGAGGAATTTAACTAAACAAGGTAACTAATTCTCTCAATCTCGCCGTTCACACACGATCACAAAAATCGATATATCAATCAAACCACACAATCCCACAAAGTAATCCACAAGACAATGGGATTTTTAAGGTGGTTTGGGACCACGACGGGCTCCCTATGTCCACACCTTACCAAATCGGTAAGGATCCACTCGCTGGATAAACTAGCACGGGGAAAACTCCCCCACACGGAGCAAGGCTTCAACACACACGGGGATAAATCCCCAGCACGGAGGTGACGCTCCAAACACACGCACAGGACGATGCCTGCACACACACGGGGACGCGCCCCAACACACACACACGAAGATGATGTCTCCAACACGATCCGATGACCGGATCACAACACTCACACACACACGCTGTAACAAACGCAACACAACGACACACACGATCGCACGTAGACAATCGAACACGACCGTATACACAGATGGTCACACACACACAGAATATGCGTTCAAAAAATTAACACAAATATGCAACCATGCTCAACCCTAGATAAAAATCATAAAGCATATCACAAACAACAGATAGAACATGTAGAGATGATCCCCCTTGTTTTCCAAGGCCGAATGAAGATGTTCCTGATGCTCGGGTTGGAGGTAAGCCGGATGTCGTCGATTTGAAGATCAATGCGTTCCTCTCGTCGATCCGCTTCACTTTCTCTTCATGCACGATCTCCAAATCCTCCATGATGTAGATGATATCTCCTCCACAATAGCTTCTCCTTCCTTTTTTCTTTTCTTCACCTGTAAGATAGAACCTATCAACACATTATGGGGTGCTTGGTTGCTATTTTTTACTTCTTTTTTCTCTCAAATTTAAAAAAGAGAGCAAGAGATATTTTAACCCCGTTTGGTGTTCCTTTCTTAAATTTTAGGGAGAGTAACTCGTCCCGTGTAAACCTTCCTTAAAAAAAAACAACACTCTATCAATTTTTTTTTAGAACGCGGGCTCTCTCGTCTCTCCTCTCTCCCCTGCACGTTCCCACCCCCTCCCCCTGGCCGTTCTCCCTCCCCCTCCCTCCCCTTCCCCTAGGCCGACGTCCCCTCCCCACTCCCTCCCCTGCGCATCCCCGCCCAACCTCCCCCGGCCGCCCGCCTGCGTCCCGCCCGCTCCCCACCTCCCCCGGCAGCCCGCCTGCGCGTCCCGCCTGCGCGTCCCGCCCGGCCGCCTGCCTGCGCCCCCCCTGCGAGTCCCGCCCGGCCGCCCCCGGCCGCCTGCTCCCCGCCGCCCCCGGCCGCCTGCTCCCCGCCTCCCCCGGCCGCCCGCCTGCGCCCCCCTCCCCCCCGCCTGCGAGTCCCGCCCCGGCCGCCCGCCTGCGCCCCCCCCCCCCCGCCTGCGAGTCCTGCCCGGCCGTCCCAGGCCGCCTGCTCCCCTCCTCCCCCCCCCCCCCCCCCCGCGCCTGTGAGTCCCACCCTGCCGCCCGCCTGCGAGTCCGGCCCGGTCGCCTGCCGCCCGCCTCCCCCGGTCGCTCGCCTGCGCATCCCGCCCGGCCGCCTGCTCCCCGCCTCCCCTGGTTGCCTGCTCCCCGCCTCCACCCCGGCGTGCCCCCCTATCCCTTGCTAAGGCGGCGGCCGACGGGTGGGCGGCGGGAGCCGGGTGGGCGGTGGGGGGGAAAAGGGGAACAGCCGGGATCTGGCTCCCCCCCCTCCGGCTCCCCCCCCTTGCGCAGCCCCCTTCCCCTCCCTCCGGCTCCGGCTCCCCCCTCCGCAGCCCCCTCCCAAACAATTCTATATAAATTTTAAAAAATATATCACTTTTACCGAACATATGTTATCAATTTTTATCAATTTTAAAATTTAAGTTAAAAATTAACACAACATAATTTTTAAGATAGAAAGAGTTTTAAAAAAAAATTACTCCCAAACACCCTATTAGCGTTTTTTTCTAATGAAATTCATAGCTCTCATATGTATACAAATAGGAGGCATCAAAAGACTAGTATAGCCCTTCTAGAATCCTCCAAAATGACCCCCAATGGGTCTCCCACCAACCCAAGGGCAAGGGACAAAAGGTTAGGCACATGTTGACTAGGTTTGGATGAGTTTCGGAGCCACATTTTTTGACTTTCGCCGCTGCCGGTCGACCTACACGGGTTAGGCGGTCGACCGGAATTTTACAGAGTGAAAACTTCCATCCCTGGGAATTTCGATCGACCGGAGCTACAGGGTCGGTCGACCGCCAGCTATAGTAAATTCCCGACTAATACATTTCAGCCCCAAACTCCATTGCAACCCTTCCGAACTATGTGGCATCAAACTCCTTTGATCTTGGGGAATATATACTGAGTGTTTTGACCTGCAAAACCATATAAAAAGGATTGGAAATTTAGCCCAATAATCCATATGATAAATGAATGAAATACATACATGAAAGCCTATGAATTAGATGCATGTGAACTCTTGAGCCACAGATATTCTAAGTTGAGTTTCAAGAGATGTGAACTCTTGAGCCACAGATATTCTAAGTTGAGTTTCAAGAGATAAAAACTCAATCACCCCAAGCAAAATATTCTCCATGAAACACACTCATGGAATCTTAATACTAAGGAGGATAAAAACTCATTCACAAGTTAATCATCCACATCAAAAGATCAAGTTCATATGATAATGAATTTACATACATGAATAATCATCGTGTAACCAACATTTCTATGATTGATGCGAGCATTGAAAAGTCACATTCGGCCATATGAATATGAGAACACATTTGAACCATATCCTACCTATTCCATTCCTACGGTTTTGATGATGCCATGCACTATAAGTCAATTATGATGGTTCATCTTAACACATTTCTTTTACACACTCTTATATACTGCACTCTCTAGTTCTACTCAGAAAGTCTGTGCATACATAGTTATTTTTTTCTACATTTTAAGTCCATGCTGTTGGTGCATCTTAACTGAATAGGGTATGTGCATGCAAGTATCAAGTCGATGCAACCTTAGTTGCTGCACACGACTAAGTCGTTGCAATATCTGTATACGCATATTGAGTCCGTGCAGTTTATCTCCTGACCATTCATTAAGTCGGTGCATATGTTCACTAGACCGCATTGTAAATCTATGCATATGCCGCATCTCCAACGAACCAGGTCTGTGCATTGATGTCTGATAGTAAACGTAAGTCTGTGCATGTGCCGCATCTCCAACGAACCAGGTCTGTGCATTGATGTCTGATAGTAAACATAAGTCTGTGCATACTTCTCTGCTAAGTCCGTGCATAAGAGGTTATACGTCAAATCTTTGTGCAAGTTTTTGGGACGCACTAGTCTGTGCATGTTTAGAGTGTTGTGAATGTAGGGTCCGTGCAATCTTAGCATGTGCACATTCTAAGTCCGTGCATGTTTTGCATCGCTTGACCCAAGTCTGTGCATATCACTGTAAAGGTCGGTGCATATTTATCTTAGCCGTGTTAAAGTCAGTGCATGTTCTGTTTTAGCCGCACCATGATCGGTGCACATGTGTTAGAAGACAAGTAAAAGTTAGTGCACATCCTTCTTTGTGATAAACAGGGTCAGTGCATGTCAGTTAGAGTCTGTGCTAGACTTGCTATACGATACGTAAAGTCTGTGCATGACCTTATGATCTTCCACCGAACAAAGATGCATGGACGGAGGATCACGTCAAACTTTCAACCATCAACTGGTCGGCCCTGAACATCATTCAGTGTGCGGTTCATCCTGATGAATACGCCCGAATCTCAGCCTGCAAAACTGCCAAGAAGATGTGGGATGAATTAGAGCTGATCTACGAAGGTACATCCCAAGTGAAGGCCATAAAGATAAACATGCTGACCTCTAAATATGAATTATTTAAAATTGTTGTGCCCCGGACTGTTTTGACAAAGATTCTGAATAAAATGTCATGATTTCGGGTTCAATGAATTTGCATGTATACAAGGTTGATGAATTTCAAACTTGAATGCTTGATTTGTAAGAATGCTCAATTTGAAAAAAGCTGATCCGAATCAACTTGATTGAATGTTGAATGTTGGCGTGAGCTATTGTTGATTGAGCTCGAACGATGGACATATCTAATGAGTGAATAGGTCATTCGGTGTATCACAAAATGAATGGATGTTTCAAATGTGGAAGACTCTCAATTGTTAAATTGAGTTGTTAATTTGAATGGGAAATTAAATGCAGGACTATTGTGAAGCTTGTCACTCAATCTCTCAAGGCCAAGGTATGAATACTTGACTATTTGGATCTTGTGTGAATGGACTGATCCGGGTAAAAATTCATGCTTAATCATGTTTATCTGAGTTGTATGAACTCCCTTGATCAACCTTGACATATGTATTTAATTATACTGAAGTTTTGCCGCTGTCAGTAAAAGTGTCGACCCCAGGGGTCGACACTTATTTGTGGAGTCTCTGCCTTCGTTGAGATATAGGACGCTGGCAGATTGTGTCGACCCCATGGGTCGACACCTTCACCAGGTGTCTGCAATTTT